>JAOVVI020001327.1:3099-24886 GCA_028571085.2 Nepenthes alata
AGCGAAATATTGAGAGAAATAGATAGATAATAAAAAAGAGAAATATTTATCTACTATTTGGGTTTGGAGTCTTTTTTTAATTTCCATCATCATTGGATACATTATTCTATTTATTATATAAGATATTTTACCGATTATTTCTTATCTAATCATTATCTTTAGCTATTTTGATCCATTTTACCAATTTTATTGTAAAATTAAATAGTGTTGTTAGGTTTGGACAATTTTAGTAAATCTAAACCAAATATAAGGTCTTATAGTCTTATCCTTCAATTTACAAGGACTTTTCACGTTAAATTTTGGATGAAATTAAAATTATTTTTCTATAAAAATTTACAGTGAAGGCAATGAGGTAAATAAAACAAATTGGGAAACAAAATGACGGAGATGTAAATAAGATGCCCAGATTCGAGACAGAAAAAGCAAGAGAAAGTGAGGAGAAAAAGGGAGTGGAAGTCCTCCCAATTTATTAAGTTCGCATCAGAAGATGAGTCCGTTTCCTTAACCTAACGAGGGAATACGATTTTTCTCTGCTCTGTTCGTCAGGGGGTTCAATGCCGTCGTCTGCGTAAACTACTTCGCCCATCGTCGTTTCATCTCTCTACTTTTATTCTGGTTACTGACGATGGGGAAGAGGAAGAACACCAAACCTAAGAAGAACGAAGAGACTATTTCAGAAGATTACTGCTTCGTCTGCAAAGATGGTGGCCTCCTAATTGTCTGCGATCACAAGTGACTCTCTCTCTCTCTTTCTCTCTCTACATTCCGTTTGATTACATTCGAAATGTTGCGAAAAACAATAGTGATTCACCTTCAATTTATTTCTTTCTGTTATTTGTGGACTGTATTCCGATACAATTTGATTTGCATGTCGTAAAAACATACTTCCCTCTGTACAGTAGGATTTCAATGGGTTAAGTCTGCGCCCTTTTGATGTTTATCGGATTAATGCGCAACCTTGTCTTTTTATGACGTGTTATTGTTCTCTGTGTGGTCCTCAGAGAGAGAGAGAGAGAGAGAGAGAGAGAGAGGGGATTAAAATAGTGGCCTATCATTCTCATACGTGCACCACTTTTTCCCTTCTTTCTGACGGTCAGGTTCGAGAAAAGGAAAGGGCAAATAAGGGTTCTGCTGACGCTGGCTCTTGCGATGTATACTGGGTTTGGGTCTGTGGTGGCATGTGACTTTTGATTGGGTTTATATTGCACGTGCACTGTGCGTGGTAAAGGGGTGACGTATCCACACACTTGTCTAATAAAAAATGTGATCGTTCTTTGGAGGCTTGCTTTTGTTATTACAAAAAGCATTAAAACGAGAAACAATACCACCTTATTAAGTAGTCAAAGTGTTCAAGTATTCTTTTTGCCAAATTGGACACATTTTTGTATCAAATTGACCAAAATTATTGGTGTTGAATTTTATTGATATGATAGATAATTTGTGACTGGGTATGCCAAATCTTCATTTTTTGATGCCAATAAGGTTTGATATGTTTTAATTGAATCAAAAAAGTCTAGATTGTCAAAACTGTCTTAATTTTGTAAGTATAGAGTACAAATTGCTCAAATTCCAGGTGACAATAAAATTGATTCAATTCAAAATAGAGAGGATAAAATTGATGATTTTCCCGTTAAAACAGTATCATTATCTAGTTAACTGTTCTTTGAGGTTTTTTATTAAACAAAATATAAAGTGTCTAGTTTCATTTTTTTTTAACTGAAAAACAATTGTGTAGTATGAACTAGTGATTCTAGAAATAAGTGTTTTGTTTTGTTTACTGCACTGTGGTGTAAAACTGAGGAAACTTGTGCCATATAAAATGAGAAATATTATTCATACGCCAAGTTATAATGAAATTACTAAAAGTAGGTGTGGGTCCTACCCTATTTTAATTTTTATTCTCTTCATTCTCTCTCTTTTCACACCAAAAATAGTAATTTGGGTACAATTGGGTGTATAAATAATAATGCTTATATAAAATTATGCAAACCTCTATTTCTCTTTCTTTTTTTGCTCCAATATGTTTTCAACATTTTTTTTCTCATTTCATATAACATGTGGAGAAAAAATCTACAAGGTATTTACAAAGTGAAAAACCTTGTAGGATAGGTGATGCCTCCCATTTCTGCCGGCTTCCTCCATGCAAAGCCACCAAAGGAAAGCATGCACATTTTGGTGATTTCTATTTTTTGTCACATTGAAGCTTAAATTAAGTGCAACAGTAATGTTAATGTGATAGGTAGGGGTTGATAGGAAGGGTCTAGTTCTCATTTAGTGGCAAAGAGGTTCATCCTCGATGTGGGGAGGGGATTTTTATTTTTGTTGCTAAGACTACCACGGTATGTTCCCATTCCTGAAAAAGCCTATCAACTAGCTTTATAAAGAAAATTTATTCATAGCCCAAAAATTCTATCGTTTTTTACTTTCCTCAACATTTTCTAAAGTCCAACCTAGTGATCAACGATTCAAATGCTAAAAGGTTGGAGGAACTATTTGCAAGTTGTGTAACAGTTGGTTGATTAATCCACCATAATATGCCATATGCTTCGTTGTATTAGCTGGATTAAATACTGTGTTGTCCCGCTGTGAGAGCCCAGCTCATATTATTTCCTAGCATAATATTGTTTGCATTTGCTGGAAATTGAACTTAGAAAAGAATGTCCCAAATGGGAAAATCAATAGAAGAATGGTCTTGCATCCTTTTTTGTATAGCTTTCTATCAACTTGATTGTAAAGTGTACTCACCCATCCTCCCCACATCCTCAGATTAGCTTTTGCTATCATAGTGGCTGTTTGATTGTTTGTGTGAAATGCTCAAAAGGAGCAAAGAAGAACATGATAGAAAGACTAAGGGGTTGGAAACCTACCTCTTTTTTAGTTGAAATTGATCAATCACTTTTTTTATTTATATATTCAAAATTCCACAAAGATTCAAAGGAATCCACAAACGTTATACATTATTCAGAAAATCTGAGAAATTCAGGAAAAAAATATGCTTTGATCTCTTATGGGCTTCTATATTCGAATAAGTTTTTTCTGATCTTGTGATTGAGTTGATATATCCTTACTGTTAGAACTAATGTAATTGTTCAAGTTATTCAAGAAATTCATTCTCTCATATTGTCCTTTCTCTATCTCTCTGTATCGCATGCACATGCACACACGTTTCATGTGACTATGATATTTGGATTTCTGTCTGTACTACTACTATGGATTTTATCCCAATGTATTTGTTGCCTCTGGATTAGTGATCTCTTGGTCTGTTCTCCATTGGGATTAGGCTGCTGAACTGACAACTTGCCTTTACCTTTATAACTGTGTGTTTACATTCTCCTTTTGTAATTGGGACTTACCAATGCTGTGTGTTTTAGGGATTGCATAAAATCTTATCATCATGAGTGTGTTAGGAAGGAAGGATCCTCTTTAGAGACTGGAGATCACTGGATTTGTGGTAAGTTCAACCATATATATAGATACTCTATTTTTTGGCCAATAGATTATTTTATGTAACCCACGTTAGGAATGTGTCAACTGTTTGTTTCTTCATTGCTGTCTTGCAATTGTGTCTGGGTGTGCTACCTGTTCTTTTATGGGTATTTTGTGGGTTAGAACTGGCCGTATCTTCGATGAGTGATTAGTTTGGGATGGTTTTCGAGAGCGAAAAAGAGGAAGTTCTTTGGTGTTAATCCTTCTGGGTGTCATCAGGAATGACAGAAAAATATGAACTCAGTTTGGGTGGGTTCCTGGTTATTATGAGATTTACTCTTAAAAAGGGGAAAAAAAAAAACTTATGAGATCACTAGATTTTTGCAAAGTCGGCTATTGATGATGAAAAATGGTTATTATGCATAACTTTCATAATTGGTGGTGCCTGGAACATATTTGATGAGATTTACTCTGAAAGGAAAACTTATGAGATTACTAGATATAAGCAAAGTTGGCAATTTATAATGAAAAAAAGGTTATTAATTATTATGCATAACTTTTCATCACACAGTGGTCTCTCTCACTGTGCGCAAGCTCCTTAAGATATTCTTTATTGACAACCTCCCAAATGATTAATATGTGGATTATAGTGGGTGTTTACTTAATACATATCCTCCTAAACTGTTTTTGTTTACTATGTATCTTTTGAATGAATTTTTTCACTCACCTATGAGAAAGCCAGGATATTGCTTTAGCTTCAATAAATTACTGATATAAATTCCAGCGTTGTAGCTTTTCTTTCTTTGACATGCCATCAATATGCTGGAATGGTCTTGGAATGTTTCTACAACCTTTTCTGTCAGGTGCAAGAATTGAACATGAAGTGATTGACAGCTCCTGTGTTATTTTTTTGATTTTATTTGTGATCAAATTGTATCTCTTAATCTACTTTTCTTGGCAGCATGTTTTGTTTGCATTGTGCAGAGAAAATAACTGCTGATTGGTAAATATAAATTTCATTATAAAGGTCATGAGGAGGCACCCAATTACAATACAAGCTGAACTGAACACTGTCGTACACATTTGATACACCAGCTTGACAAATGAGGATGTTTCTGCGTTTCAGATTGGCATTCTTGCTTCCTTTGCCATAGAAGTTCTAGATATCAATGCATGTGCTGTCCAAAAGCTGTGTGCCAATGCTGTATCAGTGATGCTGATTTTGCACGTGTTCGAGGAAAGATAGGTCTCTGCGATGAATGCCTCAAGCTTGCTTTACTTGTAGAAGAAGGCGTTGATGTCGACTCTGATGGAGTATGAACTAGTGTTTAAGATGCAATTGTTAAAAATCTGCTTGTAGTTTATTGTATCTAGTGTCTGACTCTGTTCTGAACATTTTGTGGTATGAGTTGCTTGCCTAACTCTTCAGTATTGCTTATAGTTGAATTTCGTACATCTGGTTCAGAGAAACTAAAAGATCCTTTAGTAGAGATATCTGTGTTTTATATTTTTCCATTAACTCTAGCTTTTGTGGAGAATATATTATATATTTTCTTTTGCTGGATAAGACTTAATGAAGAATAAAATTATGGCACTTAGAAGGTACACTACCTACCATGGGATGACCACCATAGCCTTCAGATGTAAGTTGGAGGAGCTACTTCTTGAGTGTTGTAACTGTCCACTAGAAATTTCTTGCATAAACACACTTATATTGTAGTTCCATTTTGTTAATGTTTCTGTTTTCAGATGTTATTCCGGTGCTCTGATAACTTTTAACCAGGACTTTCAAGCAAGTACACAACGCAATACAGGACAAATTATTAAAAGCTGTACATTCTAGGGGATGAGTTAGGAAGGGTAATTACTATGTCTTGTGATTTTTGAAATCCAAAAAATCTGGCAAGGGAAGAGTCGGTATTTTCTTTGTTGTTTGTATGCTATAATTCTTGTAACCATTCTCCTTATATAACGGGGTGTCAATATATGTTTTATCCAAAGTATGATAGGTCAAAATATGAACATTTAACCAGCCAAACATAGCCTAAGTTTGGATGAGGTAACAGTGTTGGATGATTAAAGGAAATAAACCTTACAAGATTTAGATGCCATACAGAGTGTCAGAATCTGTATGCACTATTTTGTTAGCTATGTGTGAGGTCAATCTGTTAATGTAAACTAGATTACTGAATCCATCTTTTTAACTCCAGGGCTGTTCACATCAAGTTTCCTGTGATTCTTTTCTGTAAAACAATAATTTGCTAAAGAATGAGACAATAATCACATGGATGGAGTGCAAGGCATCCTCCTCGGATATTTTAAGACAAATATAAAAAGATGAGAAAAATAATGAAAAGAAGTTTTTGAAATATGAATTAATTTGCATACCTAAACATTTAGGAACCACGTGATATAGAAAACCATAACAAGCCAGAAAGAAAAATATTGCAATGATAGACAGATATGGACAGGGTGGTCGTTGAAGAATTTTAACACTTTCAAATCTCTATGCTTATCAGAAGTGGAAAAAATCCTCTTTGGGTAAGTCCACTGCTATGGGAAAATGGCAAAGTGGTTATTCCAAGAGACACTGGGAAGTGAAAGAATTTTATCTCAATGCTACAATGGCACGAAACAAAAACATTATCTAGCAACCGCCCCCTCTAGGTCTGTTCATCAGTGACAGATTATGATGTTAATGATTCAGGATAGAAGGTTGATGAGAAAGCTTGATTTGCAAATGATCTTTAGCTCATGAAATTATGTTATTCAAAGGCGAAGGATTAGCATTGAGAATGGGAATGAGATGGTATGAAAAATATTTCCATGGATTTTCTTTTTAGATCAGTAAGAAGGGTTTCATTCACAATGATCCTGGTGGGTACCACCACATACAGATTACAATAACAAATATTAAACAGTGTATTTAAGAATTCGTAAAATTAGATACATTAAAATTAGGAGAGAAAGACACTTTATCCAGTGAAATGAAAAAATGCAGCCAACTTGATTGCTTTTGTAAAGAACTAGGGTCTTGATTTAAAAAACCATCTACATTTCTATTCTTCCACAAGAACCAGATAATCACTAGTGGCTTAAGCATCCATTGAACGGCCTTCTTTCTTGATTTAAAAACCATTCCAAGAACAAATCATCTTTGACCTTCCCTCTTGACCCAAGATACACCTAGCAAACACAAAGCGGACAATCCCACTTCCATAGAGAGTGATAAGTTGACAATCCCAGCCTTTCTCCCTAAATATGCAACAATTAATGCTAATGAAACCCATCTTTTGTGAATCCTTATTAGTTAAATTTCTTTCCTGTGTTTCTTCCTAACATAGAAATGATACCTTGGTTGGGCTGTTGGATTATCAAAATAATTTGCCAATGAAAAATTTTATCTTGGTAGCAGTGATTATTCTTGTAATACCAGGCCACTGGAAAATCCCTTATTTAATTCGTCTTCCAGTGAGCAGTGCACTCTGGTTCTATGTCAAAGTTTCTTTGTCCAATCAAGACAAATCCTTGTTGTCTGGACCCACTGGGATCAATGGTTGCTCCAAACAGTTCTTCCAAAGCATGAATCTTCACGATCAGCAACGGCCAAAATCATTAAATCTGGAGATAGTTCACCCCGAACATGAATGTTTTGATCAAATATCCTTCCAGATTGAGAAATGAATCCTCTTGTAATACCAGCCTTATGGTTATACTTCCATAAATTGACACCATGGCTGGACTTTCATTCTCTGGACATCCAGCCATGAATTTATGTACCATGTACAGCATCGAGTATACAGCCCCACAAGCATGACTTAGTATCCATTTGCCAGATATAGCTTTGTTGAAAGTATCAAACCAAATTCCTGTCTTCATGTCCTGTATCAAACCAAATTATACCAAAAGGGGACTTGCTTGTATGTCAAAAATCATAACCTTTTTCCCAACAAGTGATGTTTTTAGTCACCTTTTGGGTACTCTTCCTTTCTTTATGCTTACAACCAATATCCATGCCTTTGCCAATTCATACATTGATGAAGTAAATCAAAATCATGCTTTCTGTGCTTTATTCCTCCTTTCTATGTATTAGATGTTGGTATATTATCAGGACAAGGGTAATGCTTTCCATGACTTGGTTAGTTAGAAATTGATGTTCTGCTTCTGGTGGTTTACCAGCTGCATATTTTTTGTTTCCAGGAAAATGTGGACTTCAAAGATCGGGAAACATATGAAGGACTTTTCATGGAATACTGGGAGATAATAAACGAAAAAGAAAGATTAACATTGGAAGATCTACATTCTGCAGATGAGAGATTGAAGAAGGGTGAGAAATACAAGTCTCGCTCTCGCAAATCCCATTCTGACTCAGAGGAATATGTAAATGAAGAAAAGAAATCAGCTTCTTCTGATGACTGTGATAGTGATGAAGTTGAGGAGCATGAATTGAAAGGCAAAAAGAATAGGTCCAAATTGTTGCTGAAAAGGCACAAAGGCTCTATAAAGATAGAGTTTGTAAGCTGGGCTTCAAAATCTCTCATTGAATTCCTTGCATCCATTGGTATAGACACAAGTGAGAAACTATCCCAGGATGACGTTGCCTCAATTATAGCTAAGTATGTACAACAAAATAACCTTTTTCATCCAGATAAAAAGAAGAAGGTTCTTTGTGATGCACAGCTGCGTTCTGTTTTAGGAAGGACATCGGTGAATATATATAAAATAAATGACCTTCTTGAAGCCCATTTTCCTGAGAATCTAGAGCACTCAGAAGAAGAGGAGCAGGAGTATAGTTTGGGAGAAGAGAATGAGAATGTTTCATTGTCTTCTCAGAAAAGAAAGTTGAGCTCAATGAGACCCTTTCAGCAAAAGGAATTGCCTTCAGAAAAATTTCAAAAAAAGTCAACAAATGAAGAGTTTAACAAAAGGGATTCAATTTTTGAAGTTTCTGCAAGCTGTTTTGCATCTATAAGCCCTAAGAATATTAAGCTTGTCTACTTGAAGAGGAGCTTAGTGGAGGAGCTATTGAAGCAGCCTGAATGTTTTGAGAGCAAAGTGGTAGGAAGTTTTGTGAGGGTTAAGTCAGATTCAGTTGATTGTAAACAATCCTATCAGCTCCTGCAAGTAACAGGTAATGATTAAAGTAGACGGATTACTTAATCCTCATATCTACTGTTCAATATTTTGCACATGAAATTCACTGCTCCGAACCAAGTAGAATTGAAAAAAGAAGTAATGTGATAGCAAGACATACACCATGCACAGTCAAATAATTGTATTCAATATTTGATAGTATAATGCAACTTTGATGCATGCCACCATAGAGTGGCACCTGTTCCCTTGCCCTTTCATTTTTTTCCTAATGAGAACACAGCAATGTTGGGTACCTATTGCATATTTATTATATAACATGGATTGCATGAAACATGTATAGTTGCAGAAATACACAAAAATTGCACTCTATTTGCTCTGAAGAGGTCTCATCCTCGTGTTGTGTTCCATAGGAAGTTACAATTTTGAATCTCTTGTTAATACCCTATGAAACGATTGATTTCTCCATTTGATGTGATATACATTTTATTTAAGGATGACACCAGTACTATCCAATAATTTATGTTACCTAGCTATGTTGATACCTTTGGTGGTTAAGCTATCACAATGGTCCTTCTGGTTGTTTTGATGGGTTATAGATTTAATGATCGAAAACACCATGATCTGTTTGGTAGATTCTCAATACCACGGGAAAGATCTCATTTATTCTTATCAGGAATTGTCAGGAATATGAATTTTCCTTTTTCTCCTTTTTTCTTTTGTATAGCCTCCTGGCTGAGCAACTTTATTTGGAAAATGCCTTTTTGTTAAATTTGAGTTGTTTTCACCTTAAAGTTTATGTTCTTTATCAATATTCAAATTGAAAGTAATTAAGTGGAGGGAAAAAGCATGTGTTATCTTTTGGATTTAGCTTAATTATGCTTGTCAGTTAGGAAGCTCGGATACTCTTTCGGGCTTCAAGTGTCGGTGTTGGACACGTTGGAATGCGCGCTGGACATGCTCTGACATGTGTTAATGTATTTATTTTTTTGTTCGACATGGTCCAGACACGTTTTGGATATGTTCTGGACATGTTCTGACACGTTTTGGATGCAAATATTTTTAAAATACATTTGTTGGTTTCCCTAGTTGTCTGTTTCTTAAGAACTCAAGCTTGAGCTTTCCACATCAGCTGGTTTCACAGAGCCCCCAGAATCTCATCCCTATCGGATTTATAATTGAGATCTAGGTTTTTCCATACCATTGAGCAATATGTTATATCCTCCCTCTCCAATAACCCTTGATTGGGGGAGCTGAGATTCTTTGACTTATTGGATCTCTATCATCCATAGAACAGTAAACACTTATTAATGTTACATGGCTGCAGTTATGGGCTAGTAATAGACTTGTTGGCCAAAATGTTTGGCATTTGGGATTAAAAAGTGCTCTTCTATTGGAAGATTGAGAAGACAACCAATGACAAAAAGGAAATAGGAATTCCCTGTGTTGTGTTCTTTTCACTTGTTTCTCATGGTCAATGAAAAGGCTCCAGCTTGTCCTTACACAACAAATTCAGAATTTCCTAGACAAACTTTTCAATGATGATATTCTCTACGATAGTCTTCTGGGGCATAGGTTGTATTTTTTTGGTGGTTGGGGTTGGATTATAAGAACTAAATGAGCCCTCTCATGTTTTAAAAGATTCATCAGTTGGTCATATGGGTAATTTTTTTCTGGAAGTGAAATGGGAACCATACAATTGGACAATATGGTAGATCCTGTCCCACACACCCAATATCGCTTGATTAGAGTAATGAAAATCTGTGAAAATTCTGAAAAATAGCCAAAGTTTGACACCTGGGGACATGTACCCATTTCATTTTGATACCTAGGCACGTAACTGAGCCTGAGTAACATAGATGAGGCTATTCTGAGACTAATTTCCTCCTAAGCATAGAACAATAAATATTTAGTAGTTTTACATGGAATTATCGGTTAGTAGTATAGACTCGTTGGTCTAAAGTTTTGAGGTTTGAGCTTGAAAAGCCTCTTTTCTGATAGGAAAACTGAGATTACATAAAAATAAAAGAGAAAAAAGGAAATAAGTTGCTCTGGGTCGTGTTCCTTTCACTTGTCTCTCATGTTTATTAAGAAGGGTCTGGCTTGTCCCTAAGCAACAACAAGAAGGAATCGGAAAATGTTATATTTGCTCAGTATAAAGTTTATGAGCTAGATATTGTCTGTATGAGCATGAGCACTTTTTTCTCCTTTTGGGGTGTTGAATTATAAGATCTATATGAGCCCTTTCATGTTTCGAAAAACCAATCAGTTTGTTATAAGGGTCAATTTTTTCAGGATGTAGTAATGAAATCTAGGATGTTGACATGCAAGGAAGTTGATGGTGGATACAAAGTCCCACTATGTTACATTGCAATCGTTATGTAAAAGATTTGATGCCGTTTACACTAGAGAAGGTTCCATAGCATGACCCTTTAATGCACAAGTGTAATGGTTGTTGACATGTATGAAAATATCAATATCGAATGTGGTTGTAACAATATTAGACATATTGGTAACATGTATTATTACTGGATATATTGGAAAAAAGTCTCTAAAAATTATAAGCTAAGGGAGCTATGTCGGCCTCTATATTGTGATATATTATTGATACGATAATATGTTGCGATATTGCTGAAGTATTAGGGCATATAGATATTGAGGGGTTTGATATCGATACATATTGACCAATATTTATATCAGTGGTTGTTAAGTAAGATGCATGGACGGTGACATGGTTGACAAACACGACATGGCAATGACAAGCTGACACTATTTTTCTAAAAATAAGGATACAATATATTGAGGGCAAGTTAACTCAACTCTATATTTTGTTTATAATCATGAGTATATATATCATGAACACTACTATTTTAGAGTAAATTAATAATAAAAAAAAATGCATATTTCCTATTTTCTCATTCCAAAAAAAGTCCCAAGAAAAAACTATATAGAAGTTAGCAGTGAGCAAATGTAAATTATTTTTGCTATATTATCTTTAAAAACGGCCCAGATTTTCATTAACTTATATTACAAATTTTAATTGCATTTTAATTATAAAATTACTGAAAATCATGTCAGAGTCAAATACAATAAAATAAAAAAAATTGGCACTCGGTGTGTGTTCTAATGGTAAGTATGTGATCTTCATTTCCACTCTTCAACACGTTCCGATGTAGATCTTTTTGTGTTTCGTGTTGTGAAGTGAAATTGTATTGTAGGACCTTGTCTCCAACATCGCTTATTCTGCATTGCCTCTCTTCTAAGTATGATTTATTACCTAGTTTTCCTACACATTCTAAACGCATATCTGTGGACCAAAGGCAATAGTATACTAGAACTCAAATCTGTGCCTATCTCATTAAGTTGAGTCCGTAGACTAAGGTAAAAGTAAGCACTTTTTAAGCCCTTTTACAATTAATTTGGTAACAAATTATTGGTAGAATAAATGAGTTTATGCTGTGTATCTTAGATCTGTGATTCCTGTTCCATCTAAGTTAGATTTATAAGATAATTGTCCTATAAGCTAGTTGTCCTACACATTCTAAAGGTATAATTGTGGACCAAAGGCAATAGCATACTAGAACTCAATCTTTGCCTCTCTCATTGAGTTGAGTCCAAAGACAATGGTAAAAGTTAGCACTTTTTAAGCCCTTTTACAATCAATTTGGTAATTATTGGTAGAATAAATGATTTCATGCTTCGTGTATCTTAGATCTATGATTCATGTTCTAAGTTATATTTATAAGCTAGTTGTCCTACACATTCCAAAAGTATATTTGTGGACCAAAGGCAATAGTATACTAGAACTCAGATCTGTGCCTCTCTCATTAAGTTGAGTCCGAAGACTAAGGTAAAAGTTAGCACTTTTTAAGCCCTTTTACAATAAATTTGGTAACAAATTATTGATAGAATAAATGAGTTTAAGCTTCTTGTATCTTATATCTATGATTCACTTTTGCTAGTTTGTTAGAGTTGTGAGTATTTGCTTTTTTGGTTTAATTCTATTTTTACATCTCACATCAAGCTTGTTTTTGCTTGTTTCATGTGTCTAAGGAGGTTCATCATCAATCTAGTTCATGTTTGAATCAAAAGTCTTGTCAATTTAATCTTAGTGATAGATTTTCTTTATTTCTAATTAAACTTTGGATATATTTTCTGAAACGTTTCATTTGAACTTAGATTTGTGCATTTCCATATCTATTTATCATGTATTGATTTATTTTTACATATGTATGGCTGTTGCACTCTCGTGATTAGCAAAATTTTAAACAAAAGGCCTATTGTGACTTGAAATTCTTTGTTTAAAATTAGTAATTTAGGAATATATTTTTTACTTCTAAATATCCTTGAAAATCATGGAACCTATTAGCCACTTTTTAGTTTAGGTCTTGCAAATCTATTCATTAAGGATGATTTAATATTCAAGAAATCTCTTCCATGACTGAGGTTGTTTCTTAAAACCCTTGGCAACCTACTTCCACAACGCCACAACTGAACTGTGATCAAGTTCCATTGCTTGAGAATATTAACACTGATTACAAGGGGCAGGAAGTTAACGAAGGTAGAATGTCTACAAGGCGATGTTTTACTACCAACCTCAGAAAATGTAGAAGTCGGCTGTCTCACAAATTTAGTGGTTGGTGAAAATGCTTTAGGAAATCTTGGGTAAATGGGATTGATTTATTTGCTCCTACAACGAAATTGGTAATTTTCCAAAACCTATTAGTGGGAGAACCAATGGATTGATTTGGATAATTTGCACAGTGATACAAATCATGGTGGAGGGTCTTTAGGAAGGTGACATCTCGAAAAGAGAGTGAGTCTGATTTTATTGCAACATTGTTTCTTTTGTAAGAGGATATGCTGTCCTCAGTGCATACCTCTCTTTTAATTGTGATAAATTTCCTTTTGTCTATGAGTTAAGTAGATTTCTGCATTTATAAATCTTGAGGAATGAACATATTGCTAAGGGTGAAGATATGGAAAACACAGGACATCTTCTAACTTATTTTGGCTGCTACAATTGTTTGGAGGGAGGGTTTCAAAATGCAATGGAAAATGACAGTTGTTCTGTTCTCATGCTTGGCTTGTGATTTTGTGTCAAAATCATCATTCTTTATCTTCTTCATTTTTTTCTCCTTGATCAGTCGAGACAAATGCTAAGTCCAAGTGGAGTAGAACTATCCTCTTTCTTTATGAAAGAAATGTTACTCTACTACTTGAAGTACCTGCTGGGGCAGATGTAATTCCCGTGGAATGCCTATTCTTTCACTTATGGAAACAGCCATCCCATCTCTTCTGTCATGAATAACATTCCATTTTTGTGAAAAATAAAATCAAATATTTTTCTATAACTGGCGTAACCTCAGAAATGGGTTTATGAGTGAAAATCTGCTCCTTTTAACATGGTTTGGGCAATAAATGTCTGTTAAACTAGTTATTTAAGTAATTGTTAGAGGTTGCGTATGAGAACAATTGCATTCCTTAGAGATTGATTGGATCTTATCATGTCATCTCCACAAAATTAAGAATTCAGACCTTTTATTTGTGCTAATGGTTTCACGCATGGTGACAAAATGCTAACAGGTGGTTAAAATGGAAAAAAAAAAATCAAATAGCAGTAAGTCAAAGTTGGAACAAACTGTGAGTTGACATTTATTGATTTGTACCAACCTACATATGAAGCAAAAAAGGAGAGAAATTTGTCAGTGAGGGATTGGAAGAAAATTTTGGCAAACTTGGAGATCTAAGCACCCATCCGTAGACTAGGCTATTTTAGGGTACTACATTGTAGAAAAATGCATTATTTAATTTATGCGTTTTTTGCTGATTAATCTAGTCTCTTCTGGATTTTGAGCTCATAACCTTATACTTGTTTCCTTGTTAACTTATGCAGGTGTTTCTAAATTTCTATTATTGTTATAGGCTAGCATTTCTTTTTTTTTTTTGATTCAGCAGCCCTGGTAAAGGAAGGTTTTATTAGATAATTAAAGCCAATTTAAACCTTCTCTTAGATCATTTAGGAGATAAAGTTTAATCAATTTTTTCATGCTGCTGCTGCGACATTTTTGTTATCTTGTATTATCCCTGAGAAAGTATTGGCAGTTAGATGTAGTGTAAATAATGCTATGTTAAACAAAGATCAGAAAGTAACTGCGACGGCTAAAACTACCTTTATCATTCATCTGTGTGTTTTTGTTTATGAAGATCATGAAAAGGGGTAAAGTTGAGTGTCTGTAAAAGGTGGTGCATTAATTACTTCCCTAAGACATATCTTTTTGATAGACTAAAAATAGAAGTGTCGTATTTTCATTGTGGGTAGATGTAGGACGGAGAGACTACACTATGAAAAATACCTGGTTACAATTTATTATTTTCCTAAATAATTTGGTAGATGGTTTCCAAAACAACCTGATCTGGGAGTTGTTATATTCCTTAAATATGTAAGCCTTGAGATAAACATAAATTGTACTGAATGTGGCTATTGTTTTCTTTGAGAGGTTCTTCATTATTATTCATGAATATGTTGCCGGTTGTTGCTTCTGTGTCCTTTCAGGCATCCAGAAAACCTCAGCTGATGAAACCACAGGTGTTCTGCTGCAGTTATCTAATATGCCAAATGATATCCGCATCCCTATGCTGTCAAATGATGATTTCTTTGAGGTAGTTTGAAAGTGAGACTATCGACCTTCCTTCTTATTTTTTATTTCTCAATCACTTCATTTTTAGGCCATATTGCCTATTTTAAAAGCTGACAGAACTTGTACTTGCGAAAAAAATTAAGCTTTGTCAATATAATGCTGACATGGCATGTTACAGTCTCTCTTGTACCTTGTGGAAATCCATCAATCTTTTGTGTTCTGTCACCAACTTCCATGCTTACTGGAAACATGCTTGAACTATATATAATGCAATTGGGACATTTGTTTACATTTCCTTTAATTATGCAGTATGATTTTCAGGATGCTTCAAATCAGAACTTTATAATTAAGAAAGATGATGCCTTCTCTTGCCTGTCTACTTAATTAAATGCTCATTTTTTCATATAAGAAATAGTTGCATAGAATTAACTACACTGATTTGGAGCCATAACCTTGTAAAAGATTTCCAGTAGTCCTGCATCTTACATTACAGAATTTTGTAGTGGTTGTCCTTAACTACAGATTTGACTTCTTTCTCTTATATGCAGATAGAGTGCGGAGAATTGCATCAGAAAGTGAAAAAGGGGCTTCTTGAAAGGCCAACTGTTGTAAGCTCTCTCATTTTCATAAGTGCCTTGTAGTAGGAGCTTTTTATAAATCATCTGATTAGATGTGTCGTGTGCCTGAAGAATGGGAAAAGAAGGAGAATGTTAAATTTCTTCTTATCTATTGTAGTGCTTTGATTTTTTTGGTAATATTTTTCAGCTTGTGTTGGGTTTGTTTGGTGCTTCCTGTGTGTGAACAGAATGAAAGACTTGAGAATGCTCCCTTGGTTTGGAGCAATAGATACAGAAATTTTTTTCAATGTGGGTAGAAATTCCTTGTACGTTGAAAGATCATTTCATAATAGTTCAGGCGAGATGCAATAGTTCCTATGATAATAGTCATAATATGCTTGCTGACTTATAGATGAACTGAATTGTGACTGCCTTTTGGTTACTTATGCATGCCCCCATGCCGAATGTATTGCTCCTCATCTGGTGCTTTTATTTGTAAATTTATCTTATGAACAATCTGGAGTTCTTCAATACAATCTTGATATCTGCAGAAGTTTATCTGTATGAACCATGAACTGATTCAGAGGCCTGACTTTGAATGTAAACTTCACCAAGGTTAAAAATACTGTGGCATTGGGAAGTGCTGCACCTTTTTTGTTCAGTCAGGCTTATGGTTCTGTTAGAGTGGACAAAAAGCAAAGAGGATCCTACTGGTTAAAATAAATTAGAGGACGGAATTTTGTTCACACCAAACCTGCAATCTTCAGTTTTAAAGTGGTGGAAAATTTCCTTTGCAGCATATTACAGATGTATGATGGGATTTCTAACATCTAGTATGTGGTCAACTATTTTTTTTATTTTTCATTAAATGATAGTGGACGCTTCATCATAAAGTAATTGGGCTGATAAATACATATTTTGTGCTATGATTGGATTTTTAACTCCCTGTGATCAAAATTTTAGTAAGTCATTTTTCAAAAACAGATGAAATTGGGGAAGAAAGCCTAAGAATGACGTCCATTTTTTAAGTAAGGATGCCTGACTTGGCAGGTTGAGCTTGAGAAGAAGGCCAGATATCTGCATGAGGATATAGCTAAACATGTATGTATTCTCACTCTAATACTGTAAATGTTTTCCGTTTCAACTACATAATAGTGTGAAAATATGGGTTTGCAAACTGAGGGTTAATACCTGGAACTTTTTTGAATGTTGCGAATGAGTACTGTCTGAGGAAGGATCTCAGTAAGGAAATGAAATTACAGTCTATTATGAGAGTAAAATGAAGTTCCCCATGCTTATCTTTGTGGAGGTGAATGAGATAGAGTAGCTTCTGCTTTCTTACAGAATTTTTCATCTGAAATTCAGGTTCAAACAAATGAGGTCATGCGTTGTATTGCTCAAGTACATATCATAATTTTATTGAAAGCTTATTTACTACTTTTTCTTGTCTACATCTGAATTAATGAATTTGCCTTCATTTGCTTTATGAAAAAAGAACTAAAACTAGGACCATGTGAATGAATTCAGTCACTCTGCCATTGCATTGAGACCATCTTTTCATATGGTTCATTGGGTCATCCTTTTATGTTTTTTTTTCCCGATGCCGCCAGTTGAATTAATGATTCTACTATTCATCCCTCATTTTCAATTTAAATTTCAATTTGATGAGGTGATTTACCATGTAAATTAAGTACCTTGTTATCCTTTTATTTATCTCCTTTCCCCAACATCTTTTGCTAATTCTGATTCCTTTTTCCTGTGGAACACTTTTTATCAGTGGATCACTAATGAGCTGGATTTTCTGAAACACCGCATTGATCTAGCGAATGAGAAGGGATGGAGAAGTAAATATCCTTCGCAACATAGTGTTGGATAAATGAATCCTCAGATATACCTTTGTATAACTGGTCAATAGATTAGTCATCGGACCGTAATGCCTTTTACAAAATTGAGGTTGTGTATGTGGCGGAATCAAGTGTGGTGCTACTGTCCATGTAATAACCCTTGAAAAGATGCTAGTTTAGCAAGATCTTTTCATATTGATTCAAGAGAATGGGGATTAAACAGTGGCTTTATCACCCAGATGTTGGTGGTGCTCCTCAAGAAGGAACCCCATTTTCTCGATTTTGGGTTTATTATGCCACTTGGTCTTTGTACCAGCCACTCCACTAATGCATGTGTCACTCAAGTTTTGTTTATTAATAATCTAGAGACGGTGTAATCCTTGACCTGCATGGTTTTCCACACTATTTGAATACTTGGAGAGAAGACAGTTGTTACAGTCACCAGAAGAACAATTGCGCTTGTTACAAGAAGTCCCAAAAGTTATTGCGGATATAATGGAGGTCGAGTGTACTTCTGAGGAATACCTGCAAAATGACAGTCCTGCAAAAGTAGGTGTACAAGAAACAGCAATCACAGGGAGTCCGGAACATCCTGGTGAAAAATTAGATTCCAATCATATTACTACTGGCTTGATTGAAACTCCAGGTCTGATAACCGTTATACTCTTCTAACTTGTGCCCTTTATTATTATGTCATAATAGTTCATTGCAAGAATTGAGGAATACCTTTTGGCAATCTTTCTGTTCTTGTTAATTTATCACCATTCTCGGGTACTATAATGATGTGCAAGAGCTTGGATTTGAGATGTTGAAGTAACGTTGTTTGGTGGCATATGGACAGGTAAAGGAGGATTCAAAATTTTTTTCCTTTTGGTTTTTTTATGGATAGTATACAAACCAGTTGCCCTGTTGGTGCTTTTCAACACAATTCTCCCTTCTCTTGATTGGATGAGAATTGGGTCCAGTTTTCTAGGACTTCTAATTAGTGAGAGGATGGATGAAGCAAGCACCAGGGATGCTACTTGTTCCAACAAGTTCTCTGTAATTATCTTTATGGTTACAGGAGTAGTATTTTTTTCATGTTACTCTTTCTTTACTTCTTGATAACTTGCCAGTGGCAGAATATTGAATTTGTAGGACAACTATATCTTTAAAACATGTGCATATCTTGCCATATGCACATGGGATTAATTCACCCGTTTGAGTAATAAAGATCACCATAAATTCATTGAGAGTTAGCCATATATTGTATTTTTGGCTGGAATCTACCGTAGTCTAATTGTCTGACTGTATACATAAAGAAAGTAAACCGTGTGAGATTCTTCAGTTGAAGAGAGCACTAGCATGTAATAATTTATGAGTTAAATGGTTTACTCTGTGACTAGTCTTGATTTTATGGGATTGAACAATTTAAGAAGTTGTACATATGGCATTGCAGGGTGGAGGATACTTTCCTTGAAAGGAAATGGGATTTGCATTCTTAACCTAAGGATTCCGAAAGAAAGACCAATTGATTAAGTAGAGTCGGTTGCTGGAAACTTTTATTTTGTTTTATAAGCTGCTTCTAACAAGACGGTTGGTCAGATCCAACCTCCATCAACATCGATGGTTGAGTTCGGTAATTATGGTATTCCATCCCAGGTAGGTGCTGGTCTCAATCCCGCTTGGTGGTGCCCTTATGGTTAATTTAAGATGTATCTAGATACCATTTTTGTTGTTTCTGGAGGTGGCATATTGATAATCTGAAGAGCATAATTAAGTTAATTATGACTTCGATTTTGGGTTGAAGCCACAATAAATAACCTCTTTGCATTTAAGGGTAAGATTGTACATATCGGACATCTCCAAATCCTACATTGGGGGAAGCTTCATGTACTAGGCCGCCATTTTTAATGCATTGGAATCTTGTGAGCTAAAAATTATGGTTTCATTTGTGCACGTGAGGATTGTATCAGGCCTAAAAGTCTTATATCAAAAGTAGGCCTGGAAACCACCAGAGTAATGCTGTGAAAAAGGATTTGACTCTGCTTCAACCTGCTAAGGGCGTTGCCATGCATTCCATAGGTTTTTGTTGACCTTATCTAAAGGAACTAGAGCCTTTATTGTTGTTGTTCTTCCTATTAATTGTTATTAGGTTATGTTTTTTGTAGGTGGTGGTGCTGTAATGTTTCTTTGAGGACGTGCTGCATATGGGCTTTTTGTCTCTGTGATAGTTGTTCCTCTATTGACCTTCTCTCTTTGGCCTAGTGTTTGTCTATGAACTTGATTTTGGAACATCACCCATTTTTTGATAACTTTCTTTTCATTGCTGTTGCCTGCGGATGGATTTATTAAGGGGTGGATATCAGTATTTCCCGTGTTATTTGTTCAACTCATTCTGCTGATATAGTCTTCATGCCGTTTCTTTGTTTACCACATCTTATCCCTGTGCATAATTTTTACCGGCTACATCTGTTAAGGAAAAAGTAATGAACTGAATAGAATACTATTAAACTACTCTTTCAGGAGGTGGAAATGGCCGCCAAGATTCTATTACCGTATCAGTCGAAACTGTTCCAGTTGGACATGTGGAGAAGGGTGATGGTGCTACTGATGGATTTGCTTCTGAGAACGATGCAAAGGTCTTAACTATTTTCACTCCTTTATTTTGTTAACCTAGTATATATTAAGTCATCTGAAAATGGTTCAAGGGGGACACTTTGTGCAACTATAAAGTCATCATCGTGTAAACTAGTAGTATGAATCTGTTCATGTAATGCTTTCTGTGTGTATAGCCATGCAGGAGGTTTGTGTCTGGACAGTTGAGATTCAACAGATTTTCCTTCATGAAACATCTGAAGGACCATACGGCAAAAGCTTGTCTGCCATGCCCTTTTTTTATTGTAAATGGCTATTATAGAAAACATTAGTGGCACTGCCAACCTCCATAACGCTCATTCTGACACGGTTTCCATGGATGAACATATCAGATGATATATGTAGGCATTGGCCTCCTAGATACCTATATTTCCCAATACCGTACCAAAGTCGCTATGTTGTATCGATTATATATAACCACATATTTTTCTATCATCTTGTGATTCTCATAAGTTTTTTTCATTCCGATACAACACATATAGATATGTTTTTTCTGATATGCTCGATACCGATATGGCCAATATCGATTCCGATAGTCTAATTCATGGTAGTGTCCCGTTTATTCATTTATGATTTTGTGGGCATTCTAGTACAAATAGATAGAATGTTATATTGTCTAAAGGTGTCCACCAAACGTTTCTCCAGCCATTGGTCGTGTTGTTTAACCCTTTATTGCGCGGCAATGCTTAAACTGACTCTCTCCTTGTTTTTTTCCCTTTTTTGGTAAGTTCGTTGCCAAATACAGGAGACGAGTTCTGAGGCGAAGTAGCAGCTAGACGCACCATGACCGGTAACTGCCTTGCTCTCGTTCACTTATCGAGCTTCACTTCTACACCGAACGCAGTGTTTTGGATACATTCGAATATGGGTAAAGCCAAATTGTAGTGCTGAACTGGCGTTTACTTCGTGCAGCCATATGTTCTCTGAAACTCACTCTGTTTTCCAGTGTTCATGAATAAATACACTGACCAACCTGAAGAAGGTAAAACCTTGCATTTTGATGAACAAATCTGGTAGGCCATTTTGTTTTAGAAGAACTAGAGAAGAAAAATGCATGAAAAAAAATTAAGAGTATATATATATTTATCTATCTGAATTAACGGACTCATATAAATAATAGATGGATTTATAAACTGTTGCGTCCCAAGTCCTCAGTTGTACGGATTAGGGAGTCTTCGGGTTCCTTACCGTTTTGAAGTGTTCGCGAAAGGTTCTGGTTTCCGTCTCTGTTAATATGAGGCCTGCACAACACAATCAACAAATAAAAGGTCAGAAGTTCGGCAGGATTTCTTTCACCAAGGCCACTCCGACGCTCAAGTCAGCAAATTCCCACAATGAACGGAAATGGGGCACAAACTAAGAGGTGCGTGGAAATTGCTGAAAATGAGGGGATGGTTCGTGTTTGCTTAGGGGAGAGAGAGTAGTGAGCGGGTGGTGGGAGGCCTGGCTCCCAGAGTGCACCGCAGTAGGCGGCTGACTTCCCGTTGCCTGAGTAGGCTCAGGAATTTGGATCCATAAGCTAACTGGTAAGTTTAAAGTTTATGGCATAGAGTCGATTGTCTTGGGTCCGATCCCCGTCTACGTTGAAGAA
>JAOVVI020001328.1:0-24881 GCA_028571085.2 Nepenthes alata
CCGACAGGGAGGCTTACTCCTGACGAGGATGTATATCTTATCGCTATTTTTGTCGGAAGAAAAGTTGAGACTTTTAGTAGCTGACCTACCCCACTGTATATTTAAATTAGAACCATCGTAAGGAGTTGACGAAAAACTAATATATTCAGACATCTTAATATATAACTAAAACTTGATATTACAACCAAAGTCACTGTGATCAAGTTTCTAATATATGGGAGATAGAGTACATGGATGGCCTTGAGCTACTATCCTAAATTATAGCCAATATAATCGTGGTTACTGGACGAGGGTAACCCTTCCTCAAGTTGGTACTATTATCTTTAGGTCTTCGATTTCGTCCATATTTTGTAGTTCTGTATGTATTTTGGTGGATGATGATTTTAAGATACACTGGTTGGCCCACAGTTGGGTGATAAGAATGTCTCGTACGTATAAATATGTGATAAATCCAAAACATGTTTTGATTTATATTTTAATTTTGCCGGTCTTCTCTCAATTTTTACATTATGAGACTTAGATCCGGATGATGGTATATGTCCCACACGGATGTGGTGACGGTTACGGCCTATATGACCTCGGATCATATGATATGATATCGTTTACGAGATTTTATCGGATCGTGATTTATAAGATTGTCCCAAATAAACTGTTTGATATGGACGACGATTTAGAACGAGACATTTTCTCAAATTTTATGGATTTGACGGACCTTATATTTTATGTTTTACACGATTGTAATATGTTATTCCTTTCCTCTGATTTATATGCATTATTTTTATATATATGATACTTGTTGAGTTCTAGACTCACGTTTTTATATTTTATCCCTTTAGACTAGTGGCATGGATACGTTTACAGGAGTTCAGATGTGATTTGATGTGGCATATCTCTATCGGTGAGTGCAGAGATTTATATGGGTATATTTCTGATCTCGAGGATGTGTTATAGTTATTGTTTATGGCCGGATGATGGCCCTAATCCTTATATGAGAAATATTGATGAGTTGTTATATTTGGATACCTCCCTTACGATATTTAAACGGTAGATCATATATTATGTTTGTTCAAATTTACATCCGATGAGATTTTGTGTGAATTTTATTATATTGGGTCATGTATGTGTATGACTATCATGCACAGGTTGAATTTTTATGGTTGAAGAAAATATTATTATAGATTTTATTTTTGACCTACGTATATTATGTTTCTGGGTTGTGACAGAGTTGGTATCAGAGAAAATATCATAAGGAGAGGTGTATGGGTTATATTGTGTGAGAAATTGATCGAATATTTGGCGTGATAGCCTGTGGTAAAGAATGAAAGTTTGGATCGTAGATATTTAAATTTGACTCGGGAAGTCAATTTATTTAGGCTGTGATGAGTCGTGTGAGCAATGTAATGGGTTATTCGTTCTAGTAACTGAATGAGAATTTGGTTGCTATGTAAAGGATGGTCTATTAGAGGTAAGATAAAGTGCCCTTCGAATAATTATAAGTGAGTCAGTTTGGAAGATTTTTAAGATTTTTGATCCAATTAAGGTTTAAATTAAACTTCATAAAGTGGAGGAGATATTTGTGACGGACCGGATTATTTTCCATTGAATAACCTCCGTCAATGGCAACACAACCCTAAGCCCATAATTAAACTATGGACTTCTACAGAAAATCCGGTAGAGTTTCCTTTACAATTGGATGAAAATTGAAAATACAACCTGTTCGAAAGATCCTGCAATAAGCACACATCTATCAAAGGCTCAACACAAAGCCTGCAACACACCACACAGGATCATAAATCTGTCACATCATCCATGACTCCAATACAGTATTCCTATCTACTATGCTGAATCTAGAGAGATGTTATCTAATGAAACAAAACTCAAAATCAATATACAGATGCGGAAGCATAATTACATCATCAAATATGTGGAAGTATAATAAAACCACAAAAATAATAATCACGAGCCACGCTCAACCCTGAGTGGCTATTTAAAATCTGATCCAACTCTGAGTCTAAATCTTTACTGCACTCGCCGTCCAGTCGATCTCATCAAGCAAGCCTCTCCTTGCTCTGACTACCGTGCCATCTAAGTGTTCTCATCTGAAAGAAAAAATAACAAATAGCAAGAGTGAGCTAACAGCTCAGCAAATGTAATCATAAACACTCTTCCAAGACATATACAAGAACTAAAACGGGAGGGAATACAAACACTCTCCAAAATCAAGAAACAGGATAGGGAATAGGAACAACTGGAATCACTTGATTCCCACGGTTCTCATGATCACACTGATTGGTCATCATTTGGAATCACTAATTTCTCACTGTTCTCACGGTTTCATCCTTGCATCCCTGGGTTCACACGGTTTCTCACGATTTCACCTTGGATCACGGAATTTACATGGTTTATCTAGAACCACTGGGTTCATATGGTTCTCACTGTTTTCACGGTTATATCTTGGATCACTTGATTTACAGGGTTCATTGATTGGACATTATTCATTTTCATTATTATATCATCTTTGCAGACCTCAGCTAGTAGACCGTACTAGCAAACGATGCGAGAGAACGAGGACAGGAATGTGTTCGCTACACATTCTAAAGCCACGGCTACTATTTTTTGTCGGTAGCACACGACCCTCGGTTGCCTCCATGCAACAATTATCACGGACGACTACATCTCAATATGTAGCGTCGACAGGCACACCCCACACCCCTGGGGTCCAGGGCAATCCTTGTTCTTCCATAGTAGTTTTCTAAAACGTACCACATACATCATCCGCTCCCACGAGCGGCCAGAATACATGGCCAAGTATTCATCGGGTTCACACCGCGATAGACATGGTATACTAAAGAATACTACCCCTATGACTCAGGGTCCTAGTTTCAATATTAGGTTCAACACTTGGAGAGGGAAATTCACATTTGCCACACACGATCACATCTCGGAAAATCTCATTCCCATCACAAGATCTCCAATCCGGGAGATCATCTCATCACACACATCTCCATCCAGAAGATCATATCATCACAAGCACAATGTGGATTCCCTTCCATTCACCTCAAGGTTCACAACCTTCTACGGGACTCCATTCCCTTATTCACAATCTGTGGGACTCAATTCCCTTAATCCATAAGAAAACATCACAAGTTCAATTCCACTTACTGCGGGATCCAGTTCCCTTAATCACAACAGTCAACCCAAGTTCACGAGAGAGATCAGATTTCATACCTCAGATAATCACATATCACGTTGAAACCTCTGGGACTCATTCCCTTGCTTCCAGCACATGAATTCACATTTCGGAGCTTACTTTTACGTTTAATCAGTTAAACGTTACATTCACAATAATTATGAGGGCACATCACTTTACATTTCTCATTCGTTTTGGGTAAACATTATCTGATTTCTCTTTTGAACACCCGGACGCCGTACAAGGTTCAATACTTGGAAATCGGACGTCCGGTGGATTCGTACGTACAATTCGTACACGCTATGTCACATTTGGGGTTCGATTTATCATAAAACGTGGGTGGAAGTATACAACTTCCCATTCACTTTCAGAGAAACAATTACGGAATTCTTTCAAGGCTCCCGGATGCCACGAACGGGTCAATTCTTACAGGATTCGGCATCCGGTCGATATATACACACAATTGGGGTTTGGGTATTCATATTCTAGGATCGTTTCAACATCTCACGAAGGTGACAACATGTAAAATCTACCTTTGGTCTCGGGTGAACAGTGTCAGTGCCGATTTAGAGGGCCCGGACACCGCAAACGGGTCAAAACGTGCAAAATCAAACCCGCAGTCGACATATATTCATCATTGGGACGTGGGGATTCACATTTTGAGGTCAATTTCATGATACAAGGTCGGGAAACAGGAAACCCCAAAATTTTCGTGGGTTAGGGTTTCGGTGAAACCCACCTGGGCGAATCGGACACGATTCGGACAACTAACTACATTTTCCTTAGCCCATACACATGGGTTTCAAGATTCTAACGTTCACCGTGGGTATCGACACAAAATACCCAACGAAAATACATAAAACAACGAAAGAGAACGAGAAGTGGGTATGAAAACACTTGCCTCGACGTGTGCTTTAACTTTTATACCTGGCTCTCGGACGGATCTGGACTCCCGGGGTCGATCTCCCCTCTTCCCTCTCTAGGCGCGCGCCTCTCTCTCTCTCTAAAACCCTCGGTCAGTGTAAAAATGAGGGAGAGAGAAGCAGATTGCGTATTTATACTACGCGGGCCGCTCGACCGGGGCTCGAGCTCCCAGCGGGCTGCCACGCCACGGGTTGGCAACCGCTCGAGCTCGGCTCAAGCGGCCTCGCTCGCCTCTGGCAGCCGCACTCGACATACGGCTCGAGCGCCCAGCAGGCGCAAGCTTGCTGGCCGTGCACCAGCAACCTGGACCCAAATTATTTCCTATTTTTTGGACCGATACCCAACCTTATTCATCCTATAGGATTAGTATTAATCATCAACATACTAATCACCTCGTTAATATCAGGTTCTTAAATCCGGAACCTCACACTTTAAGTCCACGGAAGGCTTCTTCGTAGTCCGCCACCCACTAGAAGCCGTGATCCTTCATCCCTCTCAGGGCTTTGAAGAACACCAAGTACTTCTCGGTGGACTTGGCAAAGAAGCGTGACAGCACTACCAATCTTCGAGTGAGCTTCTAAACTTCTTTCACTATCTGAGGGGATTTCATGTCAATGATGGTCTTGATCTTTTCCGTATTTACTCCAATCCCTCAGCGCAAAATAATATAGCCCAAGAATTTTTCAAACGTCACTCTAAATGTACAATTGGCTGGGTTGAGTTTCATCTGGTACGTTCTTAGGATGTTGAAGGTCTCGTCCAGATCTTGGATGTGGTGGTTGGTTATTTTACTTTTGACTAACATATCATCCATATAATCCTCCACGTTTCTTCCGATCTAGCCTTCAAACATGTTATTTATGAGCCTCTAATAAGTAGCACCTGTATTATTGACGTCAAATGATATAACCTTGTAACAGTATGTCCCTTGGTCCATCATGAATGATGTGTACTCCTTGTCTTCGAGACTCATCTTTGTTTGTTTGTAATCCGAGTACGCATTTATAAAGCTTAAAAGCTCGTGGCTGGACGTCGAGTCTACCAACGAATCAATTCTTAAGAATGGAAAGCTATCCTTTTGGCAAGCTATATTGACGTCTGTGAAATCCATCACATTCTCTACTTCCTGTTATTCTTCCTGACTATCACAACATTGGACAACCAGTCGAGGTAGTGCACCTCCCTAATGAATTTTGCGTCCAAAGGCTTCTTTACTTCCTCTGGGATTGCCACCAGCTTTTCCACCAAATAGTTTCTTATTTTCTTCCTAACAGGCTTATGACCGAGATCTATGCCCAATTTGTGGACCTTTACTCCAGTCGATATCTCTAGCATGTCACTCGGAGTGCAAGCGCAGACGTCTGAATTTTTTCGCAGAAAATTGATAAGCTGGTCTCGGGTAGAGAACCTCCTATTTTGACGGTCTTTTCTACATCTCTGGGATCCAGAGGGACTCGGTCAATGGCTTCCCCAGACTTGACTTGTTGCAATATCGTCTCATCACGAAAGTCTAAGTTTTCCATGGGCTGAGATAGAGGAGTCTAGGTGATCTAGGATAGGTAGCATGTCCGTCCAGTAGCATGGTCCCCGAGGACTTCCCTAATCTCGCATGGTGTTAGGATCTTCATCTTTAAGTGTTGGATCAAGGTTATAGCCCCGAAGGAGGCCAAGCAATGGCGTCCGAGGATCATGTTATAGACCGAGGGCAGGTCCACTACTAAGAAGGAAAGGGTCTTTGACAATGTCCTCGGATGGGTCCCTCGCGTGACCTCAAGCTGGACAACTGTCTGCAATGGCACTTGCTCGTTGTCCAGTCCATAGAGGGGTCCTGCAGTTGTGGTCATTTGGCTTCTTTTGAGCCATAATTTGAAGAAATCTTTGAGATATAGAATGTAGCGCGAGCTTCCATTATCAACAAATACTTGTTTCATCTGGTAATCTAAACTACCGTAAAAATGAGGATTGTTACAACTAAGGGGTCAGAATGGGGGATGTTACATGGGCCATATCTTTGTTATAAAAACTAATGACCTCATCCCTAGATTCTACCCTAGGCTTCTTGTTCTTCGCAGCCGCATCCTCCCGAGCGCCTCCTATGACTGGCCGGGTGAAGAACATATTGGCCTCCCCCGAACAACTCTACCTCTTGGTTGATCTACCTCACCTATCTCTGCTGCTCCGGACGACTGCCTGGGTCTTTGTAAGAAGTGATTGAGGTGACCTCTCTTGATGAGCTCCTCGATCTCCTTCTGCAATATCCTACAGTCCTCGATACCATGGCCTCCGCAATGGTGGTAGTGACAGTTTTAGATTGGTCATCACCTTCTGGGTTCTTCAGTGCCTTGGGCCATTTTAAAAACTTCTCATCCCGAATCTGCATCAGGATGTTGATATGCGAGTCATTCAAGGGAGTAAAGTTGATGGGCCTGTACTCCCTGTGGACGTTCTACTCAGACTTCTACTACTTCCTGAGCACCCAGAAGTCTTGTTAGCCTTCATGCCTCCTTTTCCCATCCGCAGTCCAGGGGGCGAGGCTCTCCACCTGGATGGGTTTCTTCGTATCGTTCACTTCTTCGGCTGCAATGTAAGCTCTCGCTATACACTCTACCTCCCTAAACGTTTGCGGGCCCTTGTGCACGAGATGCTTGAAGAAGTTACCTCCCTCCAGTGTAGATAGAAAAGCGGTCAGCTTGACCCCATCAGTCAGCTTTGGGATCTGTTTGGCCTCGGATATGAAACACGACAAGGAACTCTTCATGCTCTCCCTGGCGCCTTGCTTTATGCGAGTAACGTGCCATGGTTGTTTCTTAATCCTCCGCCTGGAAGTGAACTGGAAGAGAAAGGCTTCTTCCAGCTTATTAAAGGAGAGGATGGAGTCCACAGGCATCCCGTAGAACCAGATTCTTGCGTCACCCTTAAGCATCAAGGGGAAGCACTGACACATCGTCGTTTCATCTAAGCCTTGACGGCTTAGATGCTCATGAAAGTGATCTAAGTATTCCATTGGATCCGCACTTTCATTGTACTCATTGAGGTTTGACTTTTTAAACTTTAGGGGAAGCGACCTCGCTCTGATCTCTGCTATGAACGGAGATTTGCAGCAATCAACAACTCCTCCCTCAGTGTCGCCAAAAACTCGACGAAATACCTTGTTGAGTTTAGCCTCCACCTAAGGCAATGCCACCATCTTCTTCTCGTTGAGGAAAGTCCTCAACTCGTAGGGGTCTTGTGTAGCTTGCTGCCCCTAACGGCTTCTAGTCCTCGGGGGGACTTCTTCGACTAGGACCACGTCCTGAGCAGCACACTCTTGGCCATTGCGGACACAGCAAGGGTTTCATCTCTCTGGGCTTTCCTCCCGTACTCGGGGGCCTAGGCACCCTTAGAGACATGATAGAGCCCTACTACTCAAGGCAACCTATGTCTAAGGGTTCTCATGCTAAGCAGCTTGCATGCCAGGGTGTTTCTTCCCCTTTCCCTTCCTCTGGGACATCGTGGTTTGGGAGATCTTAGATGGTGTCTGCTTCGCCCGTGCGGCCATTTCTGTGCAAGGTTCTGGACAGCCCTCGACATGTCGCCCATTCTTAGAGCCAATGCTCATACGTAAGGATCAAGATGATCCTCTACTCTGGCAGAGGGAGCAGAGCTGTTATTGCCCGAGCACACTTCTCGGATAGGAGCACTAGTCTGTCATCGGGTGTTCACCATTTTGTGTAGAGGATTGAGTGTTTAAAAGAAAACGACAGACTTTTCGTTACGTTTTTCACAGGTGGCGTCAAATGTTGCGTCCTTGGATCCTTACTCTGACCAGGATGAGGATCCGACAGCAACACCAATTCTTATTCGCACGAAATGGAGAAAGATAGAGTATGTGGACTGATACACAAGCTATTTTTTATGTGAAAAACCTTCTTTTGAATGAGATGAAAAAATTACGGGACTTTTGTCCCCAAAACTGTTTCACTACGCTGAGTTTTGGTTACAAGAAGTTCTCAAGTACAAGAGGCTGAAGATTTAGTGTATGGAAACTCAAAGAGTCACTCTTACAATACTAACCCTTTTCTATTTCTCTCTCTATTACAGGTAGTAGGAGTAAATGCCAAGGAATCCTTTACTTGGTAACAGTTAATGTATTTATAGCGGTTGGGCTTTCCGTTGAAAGTTGACCACGTGGGGTTTGCGTGTACAGTGAATCCTACCACCAACTCTATCAATCCCTCTTGCCGTGTCAGGAAGGTGGCATACACGTCCACCTGGTATGACATCCTCTCTGCAGGCCTGCGTGCTCTGCATGCCACCATGTTTTTTGCAGTCTAACAGGTCAACTACCAAATCCTTAGCGCGCCGATTTCGCAGGTGAGGTGGCGCCCAAGACCCATCACGAGTCCACGAGTTATGATGGACTTCAAGCCCATTGTGCTTCGCGGGCTAGTCCTGATACTTGAACTTCTTGAGCCTCTGGGGCATCTTGGGCCTGCTCTTGGGAGACAAATCTTTTAAAATGAGTCCTAAGTATCAGTATCCATCACTTTACAAATTTGTCATTTTGATAATAAAATTTCATGCATCTTATTTTGTGGATTTAGTTAAATTTAAGGTGCATGACTTCTTCTATAAAATTTTTTTATTAATTTGATTCTATTATTATTTATAAAAAAATTATTTTAAATTTATATTTGAGAAATATGACAGGTTTAAATGGGACATTAATATAATTAATTGACCATTATTATGAAAAAATGTATTTTAATAACTTAACAAAAACTCATCCAAATTCATAAAATAAATTTATACAAGAGGTTTATGAATTACGGAAACAGAGAAAAATCCTAAAACCCTCCCGTCGTCTTCTCTATTGCTCGCACAGCCTCAACCGACGGGGGGAGCAGTAGAAATTCAGAATTTTGCCGGAAGTAGTGATCGAGTAGGGAAGATAGAGAGACAGAAGGCACATGGAGGAAGGTAGACTAGCATTGGTAACAAGAAAGCCCTGCTTTTCGCTACCGACAGCTTGCCCCAATTGCTTGCCTGTTTACTTTTATCTCAAATTCGCCCAGGTTCCCTTCGATTTGTGCTTCCATTCCACTTTCCCCGATTCAGGTAACCTTTTCCCTTATTGCTGTAGCTCCTATTATTGGGTTTCATGATTTGTGATTCTTTGTATCTCTTAGATTTTATGATTTTTGGCATTGAACTTTCAAAGCTGTAGGTGTTGTTTCTTATCGGGAAATACCTGTGTTTTTCGTCGAGATTTGAAAAAACTAGTTTATCATGTGCATAGCTTTCAGATTTCCAGATTTAGGCTTCCTTTTTTTGTAACTGGAGTAGAAAGGCTTGAAATTATTATTGTTGTATGCCCACTGGTCAGTTTTTCCTTTACTTGGATAGGCTGATTTGTGGAGAAGTGAAGCGAAATGGTCTTAATTTTACATATCCAACAAATTAGTTAACAAAGGTAATGGTCTTCCTGTTGTTTGCAGGCCTTGATTAGATGCCGTTAAGTTAGATGGGCTCTGCGTGTGATTAAATTCCACTTGATCCCTTTCATAGGATTATGTTGATTATGTGCGAGAGAGACACTTATTTGGTTTACAATTATTACCGTCAAAACTGCTGCTTTTATTCTGCATTGCTTAGGCCTGCTTCTATGTCAACATACGCATGACAGGAAACTTGGCTATTTCAAAATATTTTGCAATTTTTCTTTGCCAAAGAGATAACCATTAACACTTCTTGTGACATAGTTTTTCGTCTGCCCATGTTAGATCAAATTCCTTACGTAGAGTTTGGCGCTTATGTGGCATATAACAATGAGAAGGGTGGGGTCATTGAATGCCTGAAAGAAGATGGCATTGTTGATTTGGACTCCGGTTTTCAGACTGTCCCAGAATGGGTATCAATGAAGGTGATGGTTGCGTCCTGGCTTATGGATGCAGTTATGTATGAGCTTTGGGTGGGATCTGAAGGTAATTCTGCTCAGAAGATATTTTGTTCTGATCTTCCATGGCTCATTGGAAAGATTCTATATTTGAAGCAAGTTCATGCTGCAAAGCAGCTGCTGGGGATAACAAAAGAAAATGCTGAGAGGAGAGAAGCTGAGGTCCATTTCTGTCCTTGTTAATTTTGATGTCTGCATAGATAACATATGGACTTTGGGGCACGAATAACGTGATTGCTATCAGCTGATGTTTTTAGAGTGTGTTTTATTGGTGGAGGTGGGTTTTTTTTCTTGTTTCTCGAATAACATCTACTAACATCATAGAAAACATTGTTAAAATACTGTTATAAGGAGGTTTTATTGAAAATGCGAAAGATGAAACATAAGTGTTTCAAATTTAAAGGAAAGATATAATCCTCATCTCTGCCCAAAAGTAAACCATTTATGGGCAGGATCTTTCCAATGACCAATGACTGCCTCGGAGAACTCCCTGATATATGCAAAATCATATTGTTCAGTTGCTAAAATTGGTCAAGGATGTAAACTGGTTTTTATTTTGGCAGATTTATAGAAAGGCAATCATTGCATATGGAGCTCTTTCAACTCGATTAGGAGAAGATTCTCTCTTCTTTGGAAGGTGGGTAGGTTGGCTTATAACAGGTGCATATTGGTGGTTGATTATTCTCAAGAAAAATACATCAGAGATTTATTACTACATTCTTTGTTATGACATAAGAGATCAATGTTGCAGCACCATTTAATTTTTAGTTATTCCTCATGCAGGCCTACTAGTTTGGATGCGATATTCCTTGGGCATGCCCTCTTTACCCTGCAGGCTTTACCTGTGAGTCATTTGAAGCTTACGTAGTTATTATATTAAGACGTTGATTGTATTACAATGCTGAAGATAATCAGTGTAGTATGCACATAAGGTCTATATTGATATTCATTCGTACAAGAGATTTATTGAAAATTTCTCGTAAGCCCCTGCAATTTACTCGAGGACTGACTCTGTGTGGACAACAAATATCTAATGGAGAATCTCAGAGTTGATTATGCCACCCAAAGTTAGATTGAGGCCCACACAGTCATTACTGATCTACCCCTAATGAATTTTTGGTGCTTTCGGGGATGCCTTTAAAAGGACATAATTTCCAGCCAATGATGCAAAAAGGAAAATAAATGAAACTGGGACATGTTCTGCAGCTAAGTGCAACACCAAAGCTACACCTACAATGCTAGTTTATTTTGATTGATTTATATGTTTATATACATGTTTACAGGAAACATCAGTACTGCGGAGCAAGCTCTTAAATTATAGTAGTCTTGTTAAATATACGGAGAAACATAGCACCGACCTCATAGAGGCTGGTTCATCTACACCTACAGTCCCATTACCAAGAGCAGACCATTCATCAGGAATGCCCAGACATGGAGGATTCGCTAATTGGAGTAAGATGCCTATGCCCTCTGCCATTGCTATGCTTGATGAATTGTACAATTTTCACCTGTAGTCTGCTACATATTACTTGGTTTTAATTTAATATTGTTCACATTTCATGTTCCATCACTTCAGTTCTCTGAACAAGAAAATATTATTCACACATTGCGATGGTCCATTGTATTAAAATGATTAACCGTAACAGGTTGCCAGTACCTCAGAGAATTCCTCTTCCCTGGAATGCTTTTCATTGGCAAAGTAATTTTCTTACTGGTACCAGTTTCCATGTGTTCATCAGTAACTAGACAACAAGATCACAGGCTGTTTGTTTCAAAAGCTAGCAATTTTGAATCTTTCACCTTTGCAATTTCCTAAGATTGCTGTCTAAAACAGGAAGTCATGATGATGATGATGAGAACACTGTAGATTGAGAAGATAGGTATGATAATGAAGGGAGGAAAAAATACAGAGAAAAGAAAGCAAGATGAAAATAAAGAAGGCAGCCATCGTTTTCTTCTGTTTCCCTTCCTCTATCTTGGGAAAAAATGCTATTATTGAAGAATAGATAAGAAGGCTAAATTTGGGTGGCAGGTTATTGAAGGAAATCTTGTTTTCCATTTCTTTCCCTTTCTTCCTTTTTATCCCTGTTTTTGCTTTCTTTGTTCCTGGTTTGTTCTGCTTATTTTTCTTCAGCACTTTTTTTTTTTTCACCATGACAGTTATAAATTGTCTTAAGATCCACACTTTTACCAATTAGTTTTCGAAGTACTTCATCAATCTCTTCCTAATTAAGTAAAGGCCTATTTTCCTTGAAACCCATTGACTGAAAAGTTGTTGCACATGCTTTTAGCATAAGTTTTGAGCTTTCTAATGTACCAAGAGTCATGCTAATGAGAAATTCAATTTGATGTTTAAAACATACTGCTTTTGCACACCTTTCAATATTTCCAACTTTCATACCTTCACACTTGCACTTATTAGCACTTGCTAGTTCATAGCATTTATCAGTTTCCACTTGCTAGCTCACGCACCTCAGTTTCAACTAAATGTTACTTTAGCTTCAATAAGTGAAAGTATGGTTTCCTGGGTGGGGCTTAGTTGTGTGAGTTTGATGGGCCTACAGACAGAAGTGCACTATTTTTGGGCTGCACTGTAGGCAACAGTACCTAACTTGTATAAAAGCATTTACTGATGGAAAAATAATTGATCTTTCTTTGTCCTCAATATAACCATGTTATATCTTTAGACTGATCATGTTGAGTTTTCTGCAATGATTTCCTAGGTTCAAAGCCCAAGAACAAACCTAAAAGGGAAAAGACAGAGGAAGAGAAAAAGTTCAGGAGGAGGGCAAAATATTTCTTGGCGGCTCAGTTTGTTGCGGTTCTAGTTTTCTTGTCACTTCTTGGCGGTTCTGATGATGCTGAAGTGGAGCTTGAAGAGGATGATGACAGTTTGGATTATGCTGACTAGGTATACATTTTCTTGCTACTTCCCTGAAGGATTAATGTTTGAAAATTTGTCTGTTGCTGGCAATGCATTATCTTTGGAACTCATCATGTAGAGATGGAGACTTTAAAGTCACCTGGATATAAGTAAGCCGCTCTACTTTCATGTCACGGAGAGAAGTTGTGATTTAGTTTATTGATGTATTAATATATATGTGATTATGGGGGGGGGGGGAATTAAAAATGAAATGATCAAGCACATCTTGAATTCTTTGGGCTCTTGAATTTTCAGATTTCGTTCTGATGTCAGGAAGCCTTCTATTTTCCCTGGTAAACCTGGACGTACGTTGTGTTTAGTCCTGGATAACCTTTCTGCTTAGTGGATTTTCTGTTCATTTGATGTTCAAGTCCACCATCCTGAGTATGCAACAGGCCCCAAGACAAACAAACCAATTTATGATCACATTTCTTTTTTTGTTTTTTTTTGCTTATAGGTGATGGGTTCATTCCCATTATAAAATTTCGGTATGTGAATTTATTTGGGTTGGTTACACTCTTGGGAGTGATAGAAAGTCTTGGTGCAACAGTAGAGTTGTCAAACATAATGGTCACTAAGTTTAAGTCATTGAAATAATTTTTTGTATAATATAAAGTAAGACCGCATATAATAAATTCAAAGTGATCCAGTCTTTCCCTAGACCCTGGCATTACGGAATTTTGTACACGAGGCTTGTCTTTCTTATAGTTTTAGTGGGTAGGAAACTGACCTTATTAAAACATGATGCAGGAGTGCACATGCTAGAATCATTCCCTATGCGAGAACTACTCTTATGTGTGCCCCTTTGCAGCACAGCTTGATGAATTTGGGTAAATCATCGGCAGCAGTAGCTCAACAATTCTTAGCTAGCTGCAGCTTTATGATCAGTCAGTCCTTCAGAGATTCATCATGTAAGGCGTAATTTCTGTTACAGTTAGCTTTTGTTGTGGGCAAAATAAATTGTTTATGTTTTTTACTTTGCAAGATTAGCCTGTTCAATCATAGAATTTTGCATGCTGAATGATTCTTCAGCAACTTTGTATTCTTTAAGCTCTTTCATCTTGTGTTGAGCTTGGTTGGGGTTATTAAAGGGGGAACCTTAACTCCTGTAATCTTTCCCCTCTCACTGCCTCTTTATACCAAACAGAGTAATTAAAAAAGGCAAAAAAAGTTCATCCGGTAAATGAAGCTCCCATTATATGTGTGGTTTGTAAAATGGTCAAAGCACTTTCAACCTATCATATACAGTCATATTTCACATTATATGTAAAGGGTCGTGTTCATGGTTCGAATTTTTTATCATAATGCCACACAATGATAATTTTACCATTACGCTAAAGCATTTGATTATCCGATGAACATGTATGATTGACTTCATTTGAAACCCTCCTCATCTACCGTAACCATTTTCCATTACACAAGCTTGACCCGTTGCCATTAAAGGATAATGACAATGGCTGCTCTCTTAATTCACAAGGCCAACACCAGTAGCCATCCTAACGTCCTCTCCCTCTCCTCACTCTATTTTTCTCTTATAGCTCCTTAATCTTTCATGGCAACCAATTTGTTTTCCCTTTTCAGATCCATAACCGTGGAAGCAAAGATCTTTCTCCTTCTCTCTCTCTCTTCCTGTGCCACTGACTCACTCGGTCACTCGCTCTCAGTTTCGTGTCTGCCATGGCCATAGCAGCAGACCTGTTGTCTCCCAGATCAGCAATCATGGTGGAGCAAATTTCTGTGTTCCTCTCTCCTCTGCGTTCATTGGGTAAGGTAGTGGTGCATCTAAAAATTTAACTGGGGTGGTGGTGGTGTTTGGCGGTCGAGGTGGCCCGTAGGTTGGGCCGTAGTTGTTTGTAAATATATGTATATTGCTATTTTTCTAGCATTTACCCAGGGTGACCAAAAATGAAAGGAAGATTAAAAAGAATTCCCTCTTTTCGCGCCTTGAATCCCCTCCCCCCCTTCTACAACTTTCCTCCTAGCACGAAATGTGTCCGTAGCCTTTCATTTGACCCATCTGTTTCTCAACTAGCATGCGTCTTAATGTTCTCTTGCTGAGAGTAATGCATTTGCCCCACACATTTACCATTCACCCACAATCCTATTCTCTATATGTATGAACCATTTAAATTTAAAAGAATAATATAGAAAATTAGAATTGACTTTAAATATAGAAATGGGTTGTAAATAGATTGTGAGTGGGTGGAATATTTAGTATTTCTCCTCTTGCTAAATATTAGGGTATGAGTAAAGAGAGCGAGAGACAGAGAGAGAGAGTCTCTTATTTACCTCAGAATAACCATATTCCGAGGGGAGTTTTATTTTAATTTTGGAAAGTAATTCTGGAAAAATGAAATACGTTATAATCTGTAGTTTTTGCTGAAAGCAATTTTGAGATTTGTTAAGACTTCATTAATTAAAATTTATTAAAAATATTCAGTGTAACTTGCCTTAGCTTCTCTGGGAGGCTTATTTGGATTCTATTTAATTTATCATATTTTAAGAATAGCATTTTGACAATATTTATGATTTGATCATGGTAATAATTCTCTTTCATAAATTCCAAGCTCCAGCCCTCGACACACCCATCACCCTCTTGAACTGGAGAGCTATAATTTTTCCTTCCTCCTGAATTGCTGTCATTTCATAGTTCATTGTCAAAGCCAAAACTGAAAAAAGAGGCTAGAAAAGGGAAAGTATATGCTTCCAAAGATTATATTTTTTAATTATGTTTGTAGGACTTAAACAGGCATTTAAGAAAAAATCTGTATAGGAATTCCTGTATGGCTAAATGTCCAATTAAGTCATTTTGTTTGGTTACACAGATCAAGGGAAAATTACACATACTCATCTAAAACTCAAGTGGCTATTCCCAGTAGGTGACTAAACAGCACCAAACTGAGTTTTGACATATTTAATCTAATCTATTGAAATTTTATTGAGTGAGAACTCGATTCACTAACCTTTATTCAATCCTTTTTTTTTTTCTTCGAAGTTGTAGGCTTTTATAATTCATTCAAAATGTAGTTTTCCATAAATGTGTATAATAATACTCGACTACTTTATTTATTCATTTATCTGAAATCCTATGATTAAATGTTTAATTATTGCACTGGCATTAAATGCCCCTTGTAATATAAATATTTCCAAAAGTAGGTTTAACTATTTGATGCACTTTCAACTATTGGGATAGTGGCAACACTAGTTCAAAAGCACAACACTGAAAAGCTGGTACTGAAAAGCACAACATTTAAATGTTTAATTATTGCACTGGCAAATGCCCCTTGTAATATAAATATTTCCAAAAGTAGGTTTAACTATTTGATGCACTTGCAACTATTGGGATAGTGGCATTGTTGTACTAGTTCAAAAGCACAACACTGAAAAGCTGGTACCAAGCTCTTAATCCTGCTGTTGATGTGCATTAATAAACCAAAGCTTGACCTCACGCAAGCTTGAATATTTAATAAACGAGATTGTGAACGTATTTTAAACTTACGTTTTAATAAACAGGCCTCTATTATCTCGATAAGTTCATCTCATGTCCGTACAGGATGATGCTTTCTTTTATCTCCATCATCATCATCCCTCCAAAGAAACAAAGCAAAGAAATTAATAGAAAGAATGGATAGGGTTAGCTATATCTCATCAATACATCGCTAAGCTGATAATTTGTTAAAAAAGAAAAAAATTGGTAATTACATTTGATCTGATTGTCAAAACTACCCAAGAAAACAGCATAATTTACATTCCTTCCATATCTGAAATGGCAACGGGTGGCCATTTAACATTCTCCCATTGATTAACCAGTTCAGCATATCCCTCAGCTGAACCAACTGCAAACTCACTCAGTGAGCTCATAGCAACTGACATTCCTGCACAAAGCACCCGAATGGCAACTTCTGCCATTTTCTGTGGTGTCATGGTCTCCTCTACCTGCCCATATTCTACCACTTCCATATTCCCGCCTGGGTCACCCGATGACCCGGCTGAAAATCTTTTGGGCCCGCCATGGACCCGATGTGAATCTCCCTTAAGTAGTTGTGCATAGATAGAGCCCATACCGGCTGCGAAGAAGTCCAGTCCATCGAGGACTGGGATCTCGCTTATTTTGTCGAGAAATCTTGACCATTGGATGCAGATTCCGAATATAGGAGGGGCTGCAGCAGATCGGCGAGGAGAGAATGGTAATTTTGATGCGTCCGGTTCACAGCCCATGCATCTGAAGAGCCAACTTGTTAATGCATGAACATAGGAACGCTGAGAAGTGATCCACGATTCGAAGCAAGCCTTCCAATTCCTCAGCTCAGTCTCCAGTGTGGCAGCTGAACGAGAAAGTCGATGTGGGTCGGTGGCTGAAAATGCAGTATGCTGCTTTGCTTTATTATGCTTTGAAGGCGTGCCTGCCAACAAAAACTTGGCTTCATCCAACATGCGTTTTTGTGTTTGATGGCACTCTGCCATAACTTTCCACATTCTTGCTAACCTGAAATAAAATTCCATCAGCAAGGACTTGGTTCATCCAATCTTATCCCAAATCCAAGATTTTAATGGGGCAATGCCCTTTCTTTCTTATCCATTTTATGAGGATGGAAGAAAAGCTTCTTTCCTAAGTAGATCTGTCAAAAAGCCGATTAATTTAACAGAGTGATATGGGACAATATTTAATGGTTGAGAGTCATTGAGGAAAGAAATAACTTTAGCAACAGAGAGCATTTTTGGAAGCAGAAAGACGGTGTGAGTGATTGGGAAGGATTGAAACAATTTCACAAAGTCTAACAAGGTATGTTAGTCTGCTTTGGACCACTCATCTTTTGAAGAGTACTCATTGAATAACAGGTGCGGAGTTTGCAGTGTGGGATGATATGATCTTTTGAAGATTAATCATCAAACAACCTGCAGGCAATAATGCATTATTACTCCGTCTGTTTTGAGTTAATCCTTCTATTAGAACTGTCTAGTTCATAGATACCCAATGCAAACGGGTATGAAATTATGGAAGCTTTTGCATTATAGATGCAAATAATGAGCTGTTAGATTACGCCCAATGGTGACTATTTCTTCCTGGCAACTTGGATGGCTTAAAATATAAGATGGGTCCAACACATTACATATAAGATACGCTATTGGAATGTACTTGCCTGGCTGCTAACAGGGATGAAAAGCCTTAACGGTTGTTCAATCATATGCATATGCTTAAGGGAGAAAAGGTGGAGAATTTTCAAAAGATTATGCTCTTTAATGAAACATGTGACAAATAAGGAATCCCGAGAATGAATATTACAAAATTGTCATAAGGCAGCGTTTCTTTTTCTCTTTTTTCCTTCTACATTTGGGAAACTTCTGAAAGCAGAGACAAGTTGTCAATTTGAGGAGGTAACACACCTGATCAATTACATCTTTGATGTTTAGAGAGTTCTGTTGCCAGCAATTTCTTTATTAATAGTCAAGTATATCTACAGTTTTTTAATGGATCTAAAGTAGATTCATGTCTAGCAATTGAAAGAATTGAGTTTCTGCTTTTTTACTTACCCAAGAATTCAAAAAAGGGAAAAGCTTCAAAAAGCATACAACTATTTTGAATCTTTAGGATCTAGATTCAGGGGTTCTCGCATTAGTTGAACATGAGGTAGTGGGGATACTCAATGAACGTTCCAACAAAAATACTATTCCCACTAGCTCAAATCCACTGCTCTTTTTTCCTGCTAATGCCAGGGATGACTAAAAGGATATTCCAATGGAATTACTATAAGAGAAAAGTGATAATTTGATGGATGTTCTTGGTTTAAATAGCATGGAATAATTTCGAGGTACTTTGGCAAGTCAGGCAGAAGAAGCAAATCGACATACCCCTGTACTAATTCCAAAAGTCGAGGGTGTAGCTCTTCGTCCCTTAGAGTTTCAATCCTCTTTGAAACGGCTTCAATTGAGCGTATTGAAACCTTTATCTGCGTGTGCAAACTTCTAATGGCTGCCCTAGTTTTATCCACTGAAGAAGGGTCATCTCCTTTCACGTCTTGGCTCCTCAGTTGCATGCATTTCTTCTCATAAGCTCGTCGTATTCGTTCTCCAGACTGTTCAAGAAGGTAAGACAAAGTTACTAATTCTGTGGCATGCAAGTAACTCTTGGTGCTGACAGACACCAATCAAGGTCAGCAAAGGTTAAAATAAAAGTTGAACAATGATCTACAAGAGCTTGTAACAGCTATAGAAGTTCTGTAAGTCATTTTCCCTACAACTACACTATACATAGGAAAATACAGCAGAAATCCTATATGTTAAATTACTATTTTCCCATAAGATTAAATACGTGCTGCATAATTTTCATGTCTCTAGAAGCCCTGTCCTTAAAAGTGATTATATGTTGTTACATGAACTCATTAATTTGTTTTTCATGATGTCAGCTATCATCTCTAACTCAATGGTTGCAATAGTCATTTGAAGAATCCCTTGGGAATTTATGTTGCTCCTAGTGGCATTTAATTTAATTGTTAAACTCATACCCGAACTTCTTCGTACAGTCTCTTCTCCCAGACATATAGTTTTCCGACGGTTGTTTGGTGACTGCCCGAAAGCTGCATGCTGGCTTCCTCAGAGAAGTCACTGCTGCTTTCGTACCCTTCATCTCTTGAGCCTGAAGAATTCCCAAAAAATCTCGAGGATGAGGAGCGTGACGATGCTGAACGGAACAGTGTTACTGGATTCAACATTTTCATGGCTGCAAAACAGAAGGCAAGGTTTTATACTCTTATTTGGGTTTGGAAGACGTGGATAATGCTGAAATAAATGCCTGTGTCATTCAAAACTAGCAATTAACATCCCCCATTAAATGCTTGACAAGTTTGGAAATCGCAGGATTGGTTCTCCATAGCAGATATTCTAACGGCTTAAAACAACCCAAAGTAACAACAACAAAAAAACCCTTTCAAGTTTGACTATTAGATCAAATAGGGAATCGATTTTTATTATTTCACTCGATTGAATATAATATTTTTCAAAAATAGAAACAATTTTAAATACTTTATATCGCCGTACTATAAATTTTTTTAGTTTTATCTCCTTATTTCATTCAACCACCATTAACATCTTTTTTACAGATGTCATTTAGCATTTTTTTAGGCATCTAAAAAATATTAGATATCATATTCACTTTTCTTATGTTCTATTTTGAACATTATATGGATATTAGTATTTCTTATCTTATTAGTTCATATAATTTTACTAATTGATCTTAGAATTCTTGTATCTACTACATTTACCAGTGTGTTCATTTGACGACGATGAGTACCCTGCTCTGCTGGCCTCCAACATTGCAGAAACTTCTGTTGCCGAGTTACAAATAATGGTGAACTGTTTCTCTAGATCTCTGATAACTTCGTCCATGCTCGTTGGCCTTTGGTTGACATAAACGGTGAACCCCGGCGTTGTTTCTTCTTTACTTTCCTGCTGACTTACCATCGTTTCTTGTCGAGAAACTTCAACTTGGCCAGCTTGAGATAATCCGATGCTCTCACAGGCAGCATGGGATGACTGCAACGTGTTCGTCCCATGCTCCTCGCGTTCATCTCCACTCTCCATTTCATCATCGTCATCGTCGTCCTCATCATCAACATCTTCAACTATTACTTCTTCTCTTGCATAGTTCGGTACATTTTTCACTCTCTCTTCATCCATTTGAGCCCTTGGATCAAGCTCTTCATGCTCAGTCTCCTCTTCTAAATCAGGTATCCCTTCTTCTTCTCGAACCTGCCTTAAGCCTGCGATCTCATCCTCAATTGCCGACCGATCAAGGCTGCTTCCCATCGGATACCCATAATAATCCAACGATGAAAATGGATTCCAGAAGAAATCCCATTGAGAAGCTTGGGGAGAAGGGGGAGGGATAGTTGGCCTATTGTTTGGAGAGTAAGGGTAGAATGCAGGATTCTGCATTGTGAAGAAGCCATCAACCTCATAATTATGCTGATGGTGCATAGGCGAGTAGTAAGTTTCAATAGGAACTGTCTCAGGTGATTGCGGCCTCTCCTCGACAGAATATGAGGGTGTTCCACCCGGCCTATAGTAGCATATCTTTGCCGACGATTTCCCTTCCGATTCAACGGGCGTGGCTGAGAAGCACTTTGGTGAAATGGTGATGAATTGTGGGCTGGATTTCTTGATGGGCGTGAAGGGTGGGGTGATATATGAATCTAGTAAGAACTCACGGGGCTCGTCTCCTTCGATGTAATTGCGAAGGGCTGCCGAGACTCTCTTCAAGGACTGGATGTAGGCGAGGTGCCCCGAGGCAAACCTCATTCTCTGCTCAACAGCTTGTTTGATGAAGCTCTTTCGATCCTTACAGAGCTGGACGGCCTCTTCATCATCGAGCTTCGAGGTGTTGCAGCCCATCACCGCCGCCTTCCCGCCTCTTTCTCCTTCCTCCCGCTGTTAAATGAGCCCTTCAGCGCAGAATTGAAATGGCTATCAAAATGTAATAACAACTTGGTCTCTTCTGCCAAATTCATATGTTTCTCTGATAAAAAAAGCATAAGAGCAATCAAGGCATTAGTTTGGAGAACAACTGTACATAAATTCCTGCAGAATCAAGCTAAATAAACAGCCCACAACAAGAAGCCACTTACAGAAAAGAAGCAGAAGATGGCAGGATCGGTGTGCGAAGATTCCTGTGTCCCGGACTCAGAAGACGGTTCGATATACGTAACTCTACCACTGCATTGCAGAGAAGGTATTTTTAGGGTCTCAATTAATGAGTTTTAAATCATAATTGAGCAGCTAAGGAAATAGGAGGAGAATATAACGTTCTTAGAAATCTGGGTGCTTTCCTTTATTCTCAAGTCATAATGCAGAGTTTATTAGAAAACTTATGTCCACATTACACCCCCTTCTTCAAGCAAAGAAGATAGATAGATAGATATATCTGGTCCCAAGGAATCCACTTTTATTTTTTTTATTTTTTTTATTATTTCATTTTATTTTTGCATTTGCTCCTTCTATGTGGAGCATTATTATTTATTTTTTTCATGGTATGTGACTTTAGTAAGATTTTTATGTGAAATAAATTGGGTACGATCTATGTTTATTTACATGGTGAGTAATCTAATTTAAAGAAATGCGGTATATTAAGCCTATTTGACAAATTGCTTGCAGGGTAAAATTATAGACCATAAAAAGTTGGAGATAAAATTTGAAGGTGTAAAAAGAAGACGATAAAATTGAAAAATATATAAAAGGTTTGTAAAATTCTAATTATAAACAGAATCTAAAATTGCAAAATATGAAAAGTTGCCTCAAATTAAGTACTTTCACCCGTGATTGTATCCTATTTAAAAAAATAATCGTGCCTAATTTTTTAACCGTGTTTCTCTATAATAAATTAAGCAGATTAATTGACTCGAATTTGATTAGGTCTACTCAAAGTGTCTAATATACATTGGAATATTATTTATTTAGGTAAGAGTAGTTGAGTCATCTTATAATAATTTCCTGATTATTTTTCTCATTATTACCGTATACAGAATATTAAAAAATTAATTTTTAATTTAATTTTACCTATTTTAAATAACTAACTAAACAATAAATTATTAATTCTAAATTCTATTTTTACCTTATTTTATTTTATTATAATAATTATTTTATTCATATCATATTTTATTTTAATAATCAAATATTTGATGAATCTTTGCTATAATGATAAAATAACCAACTAATTCTATAAGCTTCTTAGCTTTAATTTTGTTAGACATTTCCCCCCCCAAAAAAAATTTATTGCTAAAAAATACAACACACACCAACCGAGATCTATCTTTTGTTTCCTTCTTTTCAAATTTCGTGAGTGGTAAAGATCATTCATCCACCAGTTAAATCCAAATAAATAGTCTCATAAATCAAGCCAATAATCACAATCAAATCTCGTCGACCCAGAAAGAACAAATGAGATCAGAGATGCCGACGAGCCAGACTAATTGATGCCGATAAGCCAGAGCTACTACATCAAAATCAGAAATGCTTTACCAAAACTCGAACTGGTTAAACAACGAAAATGGCGATTTTCAAGAGATGAAGCACTTGTGAACAGAGAATCCAAGGCAAAAGACATTTTAAGCCAATTTCACTTACAAAAAAAAAAAAAGATAATCTAGTCATGATACTACCTTAATGAATCTAACGAGAGCGAAATATTCGTAAGAAAAACAGGGAATCCGAGTAGGTTTTTGGGGGAGGGTTTTACAATCCGTACAGATTTCAGTATCATCACAGCAAGAGAAATGGAACTGATCAGTTGACAAACAGGGAAATAGTACAGCTGAAAAACAGGAAATCTAACATTATGGAAGTTAGATATGCAATAAGCAGCACAAAACAAGACAAAAGGAGAAATTATTAAAATGTGATTATCAGCTGATGAAGACATTTTAAATGACAAAACTGAAAACCCGCATCGAATATGGCCGACAACGACCTCTTACGGGAAAAAAAGCAGTGGGAACAGCTGAGAGTATGTGGAAAACAAGCTTACCACGGTGGTGCTGTGGAAAAAACTGAGCTTGAAGAAGATCAATGGTGCAGAGATTTGTTCATGGTGGGAAGTTATAAAAGCAGAAAACAGAGAGATTTGGTGGGGAAGGCGACAACAACAGCACAACATTAGAATCGAAGAGAGAGACCGTACCTGAGACGGTGATTGGAGAGTTAAGGCTCTGAGTGGCGGAAACTGTAACACGCTCCGAGTTACAGTAACTCAGCGACGCAGAGACGCAGAGAGAGAGAGAGACGGAGAGGAGGAAGACGTTGAGAAAGCAGTGGCAACGGTCAAAAGTTTAAGCTGAAAATGGAAGATAAAGAGACAGAGAGAGACAGAATAAAGCGAAAACAAAAGCTTTGTTCAGGTTGGAGAGCAATAAAGGGCGGTGGAGATTGCAGCTCGAGGGACAACTTTACCCTTCACTATAACGTTAATTACGGACTGCCCGGTCCCTATCGTATTGAAATTACGGACAGCCCCACTGTTTTGGAGGTGGATTTGGTACGAGTAATTAACTCATTTACTGGACAATTTATATATGGTATGATAAATATTATATTATTTTATAATATTTATTGGGCATGATCCAAGACAGATCAGCTCAATATAAATCTAATTTAATGCCCAAATTTTAGCAGCCGAAATGAAGATTTAATCAGGATAGCTAATTAACTGTTCTCTGGTGCATTAATTAAAACGCTCAGCCTAAACGGTTACTTATCAAAAAAATTAAAAAATAATTATGAGTTAATAAATAATCATAGTCTGAAATAGCCGAAATAATCCTACTGTTAATAGACGATTTTCTTATTAAAGTAGAATGATATCAATACTAATTTTCTAATCTTTCCATTCAAAGAAAAAAAATATATTAATTTGAGCGTCGAAAGATATATCGATAAACGAGTCCCGTATATTTCTTACATTTAATTTATTTTGTTGAGGTACACAAGATACTGATTTAAAATTATAAAAACTGAACCCGATACTATTTGGACCTACTCAAGAAAATACTCAACTCCCTAATTTATACGATATTCTGAGTTTATAAAATACATCAATATTAATTAATATTTTTTAAATTTTGTACTATATATAATCAGTAAATTGATAATTTTAGTAAATAATTGACGCTGTAAAATGGCCTGAGTATTATCTATATATTTTTAAAATTTTCAATTATTGAATTATTTACTGTGCAAAATTCAGCCCAAAAATACCAAAAAGATATGGTTAAAAGAGCTTTAATTTCTTTTCTTTTTTTTTCCCTAAAAACAGCTCAATAGCTGCCCAAACGAAATATCATATTTTTCTAAATATAACTCGACCATAATCTCACTGTTAACAATATGATATAATATAAAGATTATAATATGATTTATCTCTT
>JAOVVI020001329.1:0-24879 GCA_028571085.2 Nepenthes alata
TTCTGCATGTGAGTATCCTGCTGGGCTTTGTAAGCTCACTCTTGCAAATTTTCAGATGACAAGCTTATGGAGGACGAAGTCGAGTAGAGTCTTATATTTTTGCTGGCTGGAGCAGATTTTGGAGTTTTGTTATTTAATGGAAGAAATTTGTAATTTTGATTCCGCTGCTTATGAATATTAGATTTGTTTCCGTGACATTTTGGGAGTTATGAAATTATTAATCTTTAGAATGCATCTCAGGTTTGATGAAAAGAAAAGAAAAAAATTTTATGCTCGTCTATTTATATTATAAATTAGTATTGACGACGGCTTTGATGGTAATTAAAAGTCGGGTCATCACAATTACAGTGCTTGACACCTATAGGCTTTGGGCTTTAGCTATCGGTCCCCCCATTCAGCCAGTCTTGAACCACATACCAAGGAGTCTTACATGAGTGCTAGTCAACGGATGAGTAAACCCGTAGGGCGCAAGGAAGCTGATTGGAAGGATCCCCTCGCGGGCTGCACCACCGACTGACCTTGATATTTCGAGAAGGGCTTGAGTGAGAGCATACCTGTTGGCACTCGAAAGATGGTAAACTATGCCAGAGTAGGGCGAAGCCTGAGGAAACTCTGGTGGAGGCCCGAAGTGTTACTGATGTGCAAATCGTTCGTCTGACTTGTGTATAGGGGTGAAAAACTAATCGACCCGTCTAGTAGCTGGTTCCCTTCGATGTTTCCCTCAGGATAGCTGGAGCTAGAATGTGAGTTCTATCGGATAAAGCCAATGATTAGTGGCATTAGGGGCACAATGCCCTTAACCTATTCTTAAACTTTAAATAGGTAGTACTGCACAACTACTTTGTTTAGCCACGACATAGAATTGAGAGATCCAAGTGGGCCATTTTTGGTACGCAGAACTGGTGATGCGGGATGAACCTGAAGCTGAGTTATGGTGTCAGACTATGCGCTATCTCCAGATCCCACAATGGGTGTTGGACAATTAAGACAGTGAGACGATGGTCATGGAAGTCAAAATTCGCTAAAGAGTGTGTAACAACTAACCTGCCGAATCCACTAGCTCCCAAAATGGATGGCGCTTAGGCATGCGACCTACACCCATCCATCGGGGCAAGTGCCTAGCCATGCGACTAGGAGGACATGGCGGTTGCCACAAAACTTTTGTCACGAGCTAAGGCAAAGTGGCCATTGATGCAGATCTTGGTTGTAATAGCAAATATTAAAATGAGAACTTTGAAGGCTGAAAAGGGAAAGGTTCCATTTGAACATCACTTCCACATGGGTTAGTCGATCCTAAGAGACAAGGGAAGCAAGCTCGACATGCGCTAGCATGAGCTTTGAAAGGGAATCAGGTTAAAATTTCTAAACCGGGATGCAGCGGTTGACAGCAATGTTAGGGAGTCCAAAGATATCGATGGTGGCCTCGTGAAGAGTTATCTTTTCTATTTAATGGCCTACCCACCCTTGAAACGGCTCAGCTAGAGGTAGGGTCTAGTGGCTATAAGAGCACCGCACATCCAATGGTGTCCAATGCGCCCCGACGGCCCCTTAAAATCAAAAGGACCTAGTGTCGACCATGCCCGGTCGTACTCATAACCACATCAAATCTCCAATGTGAACAGCCTCTGGTCTATGGAATAATGTAGGCAAGGGAAGTAGGAAAAATGGTTCCATAACTTTGGGAAAAGGACTGGCCTTGAGTTACGGGCATGGGGGTACCAGTCCAAACCCGTTTCCTGTCAATGGACTACTCAAGCTACTTCCACAGCGAGAGCTGGATGTCGTGTGGCAGCTAGAGGATGGACTGGGAACGGCCCCCTCGGGGGACTTCCCTAGGTGTTGAACAATTGACTCATAACAGGTATGGACAAGAGGAATCTGACTATTTAATTAAAACAAAACATTGTGATGGCCCCTGAGGATGCTAATGCAATGTGATTTCTACCCAGTGCTTTGAATGTCAACGTGAAGAAATTCAACCAAGTTCTGGTAAATGGTGGGGGTAACTATGATTCTTTTAAGGTAGCCAAATGTCTCATCATCTAATTAGTAACGTGCATGAATGGATTAATGAGATTCCCATTGTCCCTATCTACTATCCTACGAAACCACAACCAAGGGAATGGGCTAGGCAGAATCAGCGGGGAAAGAAGACCCTACTAAGCTTAACTCTAGTCTGACTTCGTGAAATGACTTGAGAGGTGTAGAATAAGTGGGAGCCCTAGGGAAAAAGTAAAATATCGCTACTTTTAACATTATTTTACTTACTCTGAGTCAAAGACGGGGCATGGCCCCTCTTTTTGGACCCAAGGCTCACCCAGTGGGCCTATCTTAGTGGAGGACATTATCAGGTGGGGAGTTTTGCTGGAGCGGCTCAACGAGAACAAAAATCTCAAGTTGAACAGAAGGGTAAAAGGTTGTTTGATTCTGATTTTCTATATAAATATGAATCGAGAAAGCATGGCCTAATGATTAGTTAGACCTTCAGAATTTGAGGCCAGACGTGTTAAAAAAGTGACCAAGGGATAACTCGCTTGTGACAGCCAAGCATTCATAGCGACGTTGCTTTTTGATCCTTTGATGTTGGCTCTTCCTATCATTGTGAAGTAGAACTCACCAAGTGTTAGATTGTTCAACCACCAATAGGGAACGTGAGTTGGGTTTAGACCGTCGTGAGACCGGTTAGTTTTACCCTACTGATGACAGTGTCGCAATGGTAATTCAACCTAATATGTGCAAAATTTTTATTCGCACAATTGGTATTCACGCTTGGTTGAAAAGCCAGTGACATGAAGCTACTATACGTTAGATTATGACTGAACGCCCCTAAGTCAAAATCCTGGCTAGAAGCAATGCATGCACTCACCACTCGTTTACCAACCCGCAATAGGTGCCTAGCCCCCAAGGGCACGTGTTGTTGGCCAAGCCCCATGGCAAATGCACCCCGTGGGTAGCCTAGAAGTATAATTATCACTGAGCGGCAGGTTAAATACATTGCAGATGACTTAAATATGCAACGGGGTATTGTAAGTGGCAAAGTGGCCTTGCTGCCATGATCCACAAAGATTCAACCCTACATCGCTTTGATTCATCCCTCCCCCCAAAACCGAGCAATGATGAGAAAAAATGGAGGCTCGGGGATACACGGCTGCCGTCGGAGCCATCCACCCCACTCCGCATTACCCCCGGCATGCTCCTGTGGAAACCACTAACTTTTCAATGAAGGATAACTGAAACGAAATAGAACGAAACACTGTCAGCCATGTCCCTAATTTTTCAGGGCATATAGCTGCCGCACCCTAATAATAATATGATTCAACCTCATCAAGAAACTGCCACAGTAGTTTCACGTGCCCAGCCGTGTGCTTGTCATGATCATGTTGCGCCCCGTAGCGCAGCCCACCGATGCCCTACATCATGCCCCTATCGTGCCCCATTGATGCCCTTGTCACAGCCAACAATGCCCATGTCAGTTGTCGTGCTCCTACAGCTCCCTTGTTACACCTTGCAATGCTATTGTTGCGTTGGTTTTGTGCCCCAAGAATGCCCTTGTCGTGCCAGTGTCATGCCAACCTACGATGGAACAGAATTTTTTTGTACCACTAATATGATACGTCAATGACCATACAGAACTAAAGCCCAAAATAACATCTTAGAATTGTAAGGGAAATCAGACAGAGTTTCTTCTAATACTGGGCTAAGCTGATACAATCAACTTTGATAAAACTTACAAATATACAAAATAATATATATCAACACACATTTTTATGACTAACACAGGATCCTCTAATGCCATATAAACAACCATGGATTTAATTTAACATTCTAATCCACTACATCCAATTTCATGTAAGAGATGCCATCTAGAACCTACACTAAATCCAAAAGTAGATAGGGGAAGTAGAACTATGCCCATAATATGAACCTGTGGAAGCATACATATTGTTCCAAAAAAATTTATAACATACTGTGAAATTCATATACAATATCCATCCACAAAATCAGGTAATCACATTCGAGCTGATCAGACTCCAAAAATAGGCTTTGAAGCTCCCCAAAAGTACCTTCAAGATAGCTTTAAGGCTTCCAAAAGTCTGCTAGCTGGGTTGAATCTACTCCTTTTTGTTAGGAACTAACTCTATTGTATCATCTAGAGGAGAAAAATACATAAAAGTGAGCTGAGGCCTAGTAAGATATAGTAAAAACATACAAGTGTAATGCATTCATGTAGAATATAAGTACAAATAAGCAAAACTATAGAGATATCCGAAGAATAGAGAAATACATGAAAACTTAAGAAAGAACAATTCCATATAACATTCTTCAGAAATCATAATTTAGTATAACAGGCATCAGAAATTAGAAACCGATATTAAACTCTGTAAATTTTGGAAATCAAACTTTACTATCTGAAGGACCAAACTAGTAGACCCTACTAGTCGAGGGGGCGAATAGTCGATGATAGATTGTGTTACGCACACAATCAAGACCAGAAATAGAACAGAAATATCCCTTCTCGTGGGATCAGTACAGAGTTACCTCCTGAAGGTAGGTCAGACATAGTAGTTCTACCCTCTAGGTTAATGCCCTGAGGAAGGGCGGACCACGTATAACTCCATAGACGGAGTTATCCTCGATTACCACCATAATATTCTATGGCATGCCGGAGAACCCTACCCGACTAAATAATAGTCCTAGGTCCACTTTCTTATTAACTTACTTAACTTAAATATTTAACTAAAGTATTTAATTGAACAAAATCTTGCTCATATTCTTATATTCTTTACTTATCATGCCTCAATGGCAAGTCAAACTCTTTCAGATAACCCTTCAATTAGTTCAATGTTTCATAGTAACTTAACAGTATAGTTCCATGTAAATTTCTTAGATAACCATCAGAGCATGAGCAATAAACTTTCACAAATCAACCTTCACATATCAAAATTTAAGGATTTTAAACACCAAAATTCAAAATTTTCATTCTAGGGTTTCACACAGAGCTTTCGGACTAAAATCGGTTACTAAATACATGTTTATTCATGAAATCAAAGAAGTATATCAGAATACATATATCATGCAATTAAACTAAAAATCCCAAAATTTTTGAGCTAGGGTTTGCCAAAAAACATCCGAATAGAAAACGAACGCAAAACATGAACCAAAACATAAAATCAAAATTACCGTTGTTAATAATCACATGCATACACAAAATCTAACCAAGAAGTTATAAGAAATGTGCTTCATTTACGTTAAAGATAGAATAAGTGCATTTTAGAGCATAAATACCATTTTTGAGGCAAGAAAGAGCGGTAAAAATGGAAAATAACATCCAAAATACACTTGGCTTCATTCGATTTATAGTTTCCATCACATTGATCGGATGGAAATTGGTGGGTAATCCTTCCTCTTCTCTCTTTTCCTTCCTTTCCTCCCTTCGTGCTCTGTCGTTCGTATTCATTTCTCTCCCCCTTCCCCCTTTTATAACAAAAATAAAGTCAGGTCAGTGGGGGAAATTGTGCTTGTGCTTGAGCGTAAAAGTATACCAAAGGCTCGTGCTCCAATGCCATTCGGGATCCCACGAGTGCGGCATTCTGATAAACGTGCTTGAGTGCTCCTCGAGCGCCCCTTTAGCGTGTCATTCTGTTAAACGTGCTTAAGTAGTGCCTCAAGCGCTGCTCGGGCACGGAGCTTACTACCCTTTTGTTTCGCTTCTGAAATTAATTTTTATTTTTTTTAGCCTAATTTTGATTATTATTGATTGAAATACCTCCTAATTATCATGTTTTTGGATTGGGACATCACACCACCAGCTCCGTTGTCGCACCCAGTGGCTCCATTGTTGCTCCCAATTGTGCCTACATCGCTTGTTGTGCTCCAGCAACTCCCTTGTCACACCTAGCAGTGTTGGTGTCACGTCAGTGTGGCTCCTGACATCTACCTTGTCATGCCCAATGGCACTACTATCATGCCCGTGCAAGTCTTTTGTTGCTTGTCGAGCTCTAGTAGCTCCTTTGTCACGCCCAGCAGTGATAGTGTTGCACTGGTGTTGTGCCCTAGGAATTCCCTTGACGCACTGGTGTCACACCCAACAACTCCCATGTCGAGCCTAGCAACATTGGTGTCCCGCCAGTTCTGGTCCCTTGTCTCACTCATTGGCACCTGCATCGCTTCTCGTGCTCAGCAAGTTACCTTCTAGTACCCAGCAGTGCCCCAAGGAATGCCCTTGTCACGACAGCATCATGCCTAGTAGCTCCCTTGTCGTGCACAGCAGCGCTGGTGTTGCACCTGCACCATTCCCTTGTCGCTCCTACCAACACCCGCATCATGCTTTTCATGCTCCAGCAGCTCCCTCATTGCGCCTGGCAATGCTAGTGTCGTGCTAGTGTCATGCCCCAGCAACGTCATTGTCACGCCCACAAGAGCTTGGGTCATTCCCCAGGAATGCCCTTGTCGCACCCAGCAACACTGGTGCCATGCCCGTGCCGGTCCCTTGTTACGTGTTGTGCTCCAATAGCTCCTTTGTCGCGCCAAGTAGTACTAGTGTCGTACCCATGTTGTGCCCCACAAACACCCTTGTTGCACAGGTTTCGCACCCAGTAGCACTGCTGTCATACTGTCATGCCCATGCTGGTACCTTATTGCTCCCAGCGGCGCCCTCATCCATTGTCAAGCTCCAGCAGCTCCCTTATCGCACCCAACAGTGATCCAATGAATGCCCTTATCATTGTGGTGTCACAGTCGGCAGCACTGGTGTTGTGCCCGTGTTGGACCCTTGTTGCTCATTGTAGTGTCTGCGTCGCTCTTTTCATGGTCCAGCAACTCCCTTGTCGTGCCCAGCAGTGTTTATGTCGCGCCGATGTCATGCCCCAGCAATGTCGTTGTTGTGCCCACAAGAGCTTGGGTCACTCCCTAGGAACACTCTTGTCATGCCGAGCAGCTCACTAGCGTTCCCCAATAGTGCCCTTGTCGCACCCATTGCATCCCTATGGTGCCATTGTCATCCGTAGCAGCGTCCGGGTCAATCCAACACCACCCGTGTTGTGCCCTTGTGACACCCAGCAGCTTCCTTGTCACACCCAGTGGCATCTTTGTTGCACCCTATGACACCAGTGTTGCACCTAAGCTGTGCCCTTGTCACTCAGGGCGCACTCCAACTATGCCCATGTCGTGCCCAGTAGTGCCCTTGTCGCCCCATGTTGTACCCGGCAGTGCCTAGGTTACTCCCAAGCATCGGTCGTGTTGTGCCTAGTAGTTCCCCAACACACCCCACCAATGCCCTTTTCAAGGCATACGTGCCACAACTGATCCCTTATCTCTCAATAGCTACCTTGTCACACCCATACCACTCCCTTGTTGCACCCCAGTAGTGCCCTTGTTGCACCCAGTAGTGATGATGTCGCACAAGTGTTGCACCCATGCAAGTCTGTTGTCACAACAAATAGCGCCCGTGTTACTTGTCTCATCATATGTGCCCGAACAGCTCCCTCGTCGCGCCCCAATAGTGCTGTTGTTGCACCCAGCACTACTGGTGTCACCCCCGTGCGGCTCACTTGTCACGGCCCGGCAGCACCCTTGTTGTGCCCAACGACAACCTTGTTGCGCCCTGTTAGTTCCCTTGTTGTGCCCCCCAGTGTTGGTTTCACGCTCATGCCACTCCCTTGTTGCAGCCCAGCAGCAACCTTATCGCGCCCCATCAATGCCCTTGTCGCACCCATGTTGCTCCCTTGTTGCGGCCCAGTAGCACCGTTGTCGCATCCCAGTAATGACCTTGTTGTGCCAAGCTACGCCTGGGTCACTTCCATGGACAACCATTGTCTCACCCAGTACCTCCCATGTTCCACCCAACACGTCTCAATAGTACCCGTGTTGCACCCAGTAGCACCTGGGTCGCTCCCCAGCTCATCCCAAGATTGTCCTTGTCACTTCCTGTGTGCCCCAGCAACGCCTTGTAGCTCCCTTGTTCCACCTGGCAGAGCCCGAGTCATGCCACGGTCATTCCTCAGCACAACCCATGTCATGCCCAATGAGGCCCCGCAACGCCCTTGTCGCACCCGGGTCGACACGGAGACATTGTGAAGCCTTGCCGTGTCAATCATCTTGACATGTTGTTCCTAATGACATGGCATGTCTTTGGAGATGCTTGTTTGTCTCTAGATTTTTCCCCCCCATCAGCACAACCTTGATTTATGGGGTATTATGTAGCCTCACCATGACATGTCTCGCCAATGTGCATGATCTCGGGGAAGACATCTCCGCCAATGGCTTGCCCATTTGTTTGTAGATATCATCTCAATAATCTTATGCTCAGCTCTCCGTGCATGCTTTTAATAGGAAAACACTGCTTTTCTTATCGAATACGGATTTTTGAGCATTCTTTACCCTCAATAATTTGACTTACGACCCCTTCCAAAACACAATTCCCGATGCCAATACATAAGAATTTTCTCCACAATTTATGCTATTTTTTTAAAAAGCTCCTCATTCAGACAAGTCTCAACGGAGTTATTAATTTTCAAATTTACACAACATTTGAGAAATTATTAAAATAACCTCCCGTAGTCAAAAAAACATGAGCCTTGGTTTTAAGCTATTCCTAATTTTTATCTTTCTAACAAAAAAAAAATACCTAAAAATGTTATCAGCAATTACAAAAAACCCCATTGTGAAAGTTCGGGGATCTAATGTTATTCCTACCAAGGCCAAAAGGTTTAGAAGCCTTTATATGGGAGAGCTGCTTCACTGCTGGGGCACGTTAACGCTGCCACCCACACATGTCACCAAGGCACGCCATGCAAGGTGCGGCATGTTCTGTGTTGCTCATATGTGTTCCGCAACGCTGTGATTTCACGACTCGGATTCCTATGCACTTGGTGTATACTACTGGTATGCTCGATTTGTCCCATCTATCGCTGCTTCGCTGAAGGTGCATGTTGACATGACATGCATCGTGCTACATGTCCCATGTTGTTCCTACGTGTTTTGCCACGCCATGGTTTTGCGGCCTGGATTCGCATTTGGTGTATATCGATTGTGTGCTCAGGTTGTGCCAACTATCGGTTTCTTGCTGCATGTGCACATTAGCCTGCCTTGTATAGTGCTGCGTGTGCTGTGTTGTTCATATATGGTTCGCTATGCCCTGATTTCACATCCTGAGCTTCCATGCATTTAGTGTGTGTCAGTCTCGAGTTGTCCCATCTATCAGTGTTTTACTGTTGGTGCAAGTCAGCATGCCATGCATGGTGCTGCGTGTGCCATGTAGTTCGTACATGTTTCAGCATGCCATGATTTTGTGGCCCAGGTTTCAATGCATTCGGTGCTGTGGGCCGTATGCTTAGGATGTCCCATCTATCAGTGTTTTATAGGTGTAAGTCGGCATGACATGCATGGCACTGCGTGTGCTGTGTTGTTCATACATTCTTAACCATGCAATGATTTCGTTGGCATTATAATTCACTTGTGAATCGACTGTTGGGGCTCGAATGAGCATACGTGATGGTGTATGAGCAATGGTGGGCTTGTGTGGGTCGTTGGGCTCTTTATCGATGCATTAAACTGGATGCACACGTTCCTCTTCCCTGAAAGGCCAAGGGCTTTGTGCCTTTGTAGATGTTTTGTTTCCTATGTCCCATGACCATTTGAAGCAATTTATCTTATTGGGAAGTTGCCTTCTTCTCGATGTCCCATGGGGGTGTTGGGTAGACAATTCGTAAGGCTCATTGTCCCCCCATGTCATATTTTCTATACAACATCCGTGGGCGATGGGATTCAGCGTGTTCTCTAAGATGCAGAAGATTGAGATACAGGTTATGTGTGAGAAGTCTCATAAGCCCAATCACTATAGACACAAACGATGGTCGAAAACTCATTGACCTCTTGATCGGTGTTCAAATCGGTCGGCAAGGCTCATTATTGTTGGCATCGAAGAAGGAATGCTGCCTGGTTGATCCTGCCAGTAGTTATATGCTTGTCTCAATGATTAAGCCATGCATGTGTAAGTATGAACTAATTCAAACAGTGAAATTATGAATGGCTCATTAAATCAGTTATAATTTGTTTGATGATACCTACTACTCGGATAATCGTAGTAATTCTAGAGCTAATATGTTCAACAAACCCCGACTTCTAGAAGGGATGCATTTATTAGATGAAAGGTCAACGTGGGTTTAAACCGTTATTCTGATGATTCATGATAACTCGACAGATAGCATAGCTTTAACGCTGGTGACGCATCAGTCAAATTTCTCCCTAACTACTTTCGATGGTAGGATAGTGGCCTGCCATGGTGGTGACGGGTGACGGAGAATTAGGGTTCGATTCTTGAGAGAGAGCTTGAGAAATGGCTTCCACATCCAAGGAAGGTAGCAGGCACACAAATTATCCAATCCTAAAATGAGGAGGTACTGACAATAAATAACAACACTGGGCTCATTGAGTCTTGTAATTGGAATGAGTACAATCTAAATCTCTTAACGAGGATCCATTGGAGGGCAAGTCTGGTGCCACTAGCCATGGTAATTCCAGCTCCAATAGTGTATATTAGTTGTTGTAGTTAAAAAGCTCATTGTTGGACCTTGGGATGGGGCAATCGGTTCTCCTCCGGTTAGCACCGGTTGTCTCCTCCCATTTGCCGGCGAAGTGCTCATGGCCTTAATTTGCCAGGTCATTCCTCCGGTGGTGTTACTTTGAAGAAATTAGAGTGTTCAAAGCTAGCCTATGCTCATAATACATTAGCCTTGGATAACATCATAGGATTCTTGTCCTATGATGTTGGCTTTCGGGATCGAAGTAATGATTAATAGGGACAGTCAAGGGTATTCATATTTCATAGTTAGAGGTGAAATTCTTGAATTTATGGAAGACAAACAACTACAAAACTATTTTTCAAGGATTTTTTCATTAATCAAGAACAAAAGTTGGTGGCTTGAAGACAATCAAATACCACCCTAGTCTCAACCATAAACAATGTCGACTAGTGATCGGTGTGTGACTGGCCGGACACATTCCCTCACATGCGGCCCCCCGTCATTCGAAACCGATCATACACTCTGCAAAAAGGGGTGGACTTAAATTTTTTTTTCTTTTATATATAATACAATCGCATGCACAGGATCACGTAAGGCCAAACTCCATGAGTAGGCGGCCAAGGGGTCGTGGGTTTCGCTCTTGACCGGCCAAGGATGAGGTCGGTCGGTCATGAAGGTCCTAAAACAAACTAAGATGCCACTAGGAGTCATAAATTACTCAAACCATAACATCGTACGGAAGCATACTAATATTCATTAACTTTCAGCAACATAGGTAATTTACAAATATTTTCCCAAAACATCAAAAGCGAAAGCATCATTTTTACTTTGCTACTTAAGAATTCCGGCCAGCTATCTAGCCTAACTTGTCCATCAGACCTCATTCTCTTTTGTTTGGCATAAGCTTGACGTCATCGTCATCTGAAAAATATATGGGGTGAGCTAGAGAGCCCAGCAAGGTACTCAAGCATAAATCATGCATAGTCATGAACCGTGAGGCAAACAGATAGAATGCAATAGAGGCATATATATATATACATGCAGTTTCGTAAACATGGCTGGAGTCAATGCAAATAGATTCCATGGTTATTCTTATGCAAATTTTATTCTCAAAAACATGATTATGTTTCTAAATTCATTTTTGTCAAGAACCGGCTGCATTTAAGGTCTGCAGCTCTTGACCGTAACGCTACATTTAAGGTCCGTAGTCATGACCCAAATCAAACGGCAACATTTAAGGTCTGCAGCTCTCGACCCTCTGAATCAAATAATGCTACATTTAAGGTCCATAGTAATGACCCAAATCAAATGGCAACATTTAAGGTCTACAGCTCTCGACCATCTGAATCAAATAACGCTACATTTAAGGTCTGTAGTCATCACCGAAATCAAACGGAAACATTTAAGGTCTACAGCTCTAGACCATCATATCTCAATAACAGCTACATTAAGGCCTGTAGCTACTCGGCCATCAAACACTTAGTTTCGAAAATCATGCTTTTCCGAAAATCAGAGTCAAATATACAATTAACTATACACCATAAAGCCTTTCTTTTAGTGTCTTAAAATAAGGGGTCACTTTCATTAAACTGTACGAGGTCTTTTCTTAAAAGGGCGGAGGTCATTTCTCAAAAGCCGGAGGTCTTTTGTCTCAAATGCCGGTTTCAAAGTCACGATACAAGGCCGGTTTTGAAATCACAATACAAATGCCGGTTTCAAAATACGATACAAGGTCGGTTTAAAAATCATAGTACAAATGCCAGTTTCAAAATACAGTACAAGGCCGGTTTCAAAATCACACTACAAATGCAAGTTTCAAAATACGATACAAGGCCAGTTTTAAAATTACACTACAAATGCCGATTTCAAAATACGATACAAGGCTGATTTCAAAATTACACAACAACGCCGATTTGAATAATACAAGCCCGATTTCAAAACTTAATACAAGTAAGGTCGATCGGTGGTCTTTATGAAAATACAGAACAGAGGTTCCATTAAATATAACATTAACAGAAATTCTTCCTTAGTTCAGATGATCAGAACAATATTATACATACTTTAACATAATTTTATCAAAGTCAAATATACTTGCATTTCAAACATGAGCTTTAAATACAGGGAGTTCAATTGCCTGAATCTCCTATCTTAGACCCAGAGTGGAATTCTTTCCTCCAGAAAGCTTAGCCAAGAGCTTTCCCTTCCTGATTCCTTAAATTCTCTAGTTCTGTATTTATAGACCTCTGGTCTGACGGTAGTAGGTAGGGCATGTCAACTGCTTGTTCCCCTTGCCTTCCTAGAATGTCAGCAGTGTGGTTGGGAGTGGGTTACTTAAACAAGCATGGTCATCAAGACCTTAATTAGTCATCACCAATCAATCAGGCAGTCAACTCTTCCTTGACTTCTCTTCACATTTTCCGATCTCATTTTTCCCTTTCGGTCAACTGGTGTTGACCGGATAAGTCTTTCTTTATGTTTTTTCGATCAAAAGGCATTGACCGGATAACCTTCAATTTCTCTGACTCCTTGATTATATTGACTCGATGACCGGGACTTTCTATGCTTTAGAGTCTGGGTCGTTACAATCTCCCCCACTTATAGAAATTTTTTCGTTGAAATTTAACGATCCATAGCCTGTCACTTGCAAGGCTCCACCTCATGTTTTCTATTTAGATTAAATCTTTTACTGCTAGTTTAAAATGAACTAGGGTGAGAAGAAGCAAAATCTCCTATCAACTTATAAGACGCGAACAGAACTCTATCATTGGTCGAACATTAAATTACCGCAAATACTTTCTTTATCCATTGGATCCAAGTCTCTGCTTTTATTATGTCTGGTTCTCCTAGAAATTCTAGAACTCGCTCATTAGTGAAACGGTCATACACAGACGTCCCCTCATTGACGGGAACTAAGACCGAAACATGGGCCTGATTTTGTTGTTCCATGAAAGTGGCCATCCTTTTTAGTAGGTTCAAGTCCTCCTCCCGATCCTAAGAGTTACTACCACTACAAGCTGTTCATTTTCCCCTACTTGCCATTCTCCAACCAGTGCCTTGACTTCTGAAACAAAGACAATTCTGTTAGATTAAAAATTAGGCCCCAAAATTTATTAGGATATCACATTCTCCAAGACACCACATTCTGGCTTTTGCTCAGTGTTAGCCTATCTGCCGTACTAGAATGGTTGAGTCTAAGTCATTGTAACTTGTTTCCTTTACCCATCCATTTATTAATCTTAACCTATCCTAAGCTTCCGGATAGATTCACATCAAAACCTAAGACATCTCATATTTCTCTCTTACCAACTGTGACGGACCAGCCACATTCCACAACGTGTGGTCGCTCGTCATTCGAAACCGATCATAAACTCTGCAAAAAGGGGTGGACTTAAATTTTTTTCTTTTCTTTTATATATAATACAATCGCGTGCACAGGATTGTGTAAGGCCCAACTCCATGAGTTGACAGCCAGGGGTTGTCGGTTTTGCTCTTGACAAGCCAAGGAAGAGGTTGGTCAATCATGAAGGTCCTAAAACAAACTGAGATGCCACTAGGAGTCACAAATTACTCAAACCATAAAATCATACGAAATTATACTAATATTCATTAACTTTCAGCAACAAAGGTAACTTACAAATCTTTCCCCAAACATCAAAAGCGAAAGCATCATTTTTACTTCGCTACTTAAGAATTTTTGCCAGCTATCCGTTCTAACTAGTCCATCGGACCTCATTCTCTTTTGTTCGGCATGACCTCATCATCATCGTCATCCTAAAAATATAAGGGGTGAGCTAGAGAGCCTAGCAAGGTACTCATGCATAAATCATGCATAGTCGTGAACTGTGAGGCAAACAGACAGAATGCAATAGATGAATATATATACATGCAGTTTCATAAACATGGCCGGAGTCGATGCAAACAGATTCCAAGGTTATTCTTATGCAAATTTGATTCTCAAAAACATGCTTCTGTTTCCCATTTTATTTTTGTCAAAAACTGGCTACATTTAAGGTCTGCAGCTCTCGACCATAGCGCTACATTTAAGGTCTGTAGTCATGACCCAAATGAAACGGCAAAATTTAAGGTCAATAGCTCTCGACCCTCTGAATCAAATAATGCTACATTTAAGGTCTGTAGTCATGACCCAAATCAAACGACAATATTTAAAGTCTGCAGCTCTCGACTCCTTCGAGGACCGTGTACATTTAAGGACCGCACAAAGGCATTGACGGGATAACCTTCAATTTCTCTTGACTCCTTGATTATATTGACTCGATGACTGGGACTTTCTATGTTTTAGAATCTGGGCTGTTTCACGGCAGATGTTACTTTTAGGATGCTGCCGGCACCTTATGAGAAATCAAAGTTTTTAGGTTCCTGGGGGAGTATTTTCACAAGGCTGAAACTTATAGAAATTAACGGAAGGGCACTACTAGGAGTGGAGCCGGTGGCTTAATTTGATTCAGCATGAGAAAACATACAATGTCCAGACATAGTAAGGACTGATAGACTGAGAGCTCTTTCTTGATTCTATGGGTGGTGGTGCATGGCCATTCTTAGTTTGTGGAGTGATTTGTATAGTTAATTCCATTAACGAAAGAGACCTCAACCTACTAACTAGCTATGAAGAGCTATCCCTCCACAGGCAGCTTCTTAGAGGGACTATGGCCTTCCAGGTGATGGAAGTTTGAGGCAATAACAAGTCCGTGATGCCCTTAGATGTTCAGGGCCTCACGCGCACTACACTGATGTATTCAACAAGTCCATAGACTTGGACAACAGGCCCTGGTAATATTTAAAATTTTATCATGATGGGGATAGATCATTGCAATTATTGGTTTTCCACACGGAATTCCTAGTAAGCATGAGTCATCAGCTTGGGTTGGCTTCGTCCCGGCCCTTTGTACACATTGCTCATCACTCCTACCAATTGAATGGTCTGATGAACTATTCAGATCATGGAGAAGGGGGCAGTTTTCTGCTGATGACATCGCGAGAAGTGCACAAAACCTTATCATTTAGAGGAAGAGAAGTCATAACAAGGTTTTCGTAGGTGAACATGTGGATGGATCAATATCAAAAATTTCTAAGCAGAGTGACATGGGACATGTTCAAATAAATCATCGAGGGTGTGATGCATAATGTGTCGCGGTGCCCTTGACTATAGACTAAGCTCGCACGTTATAGTATGCTCAAGGAGCGATAATTGGCATGCTGGGTTAGGCTTGGCACAAGAACGAACCTCAGTGTGGATCGCATAAAAGAACAGTAACATAACATGTGTTGCCTTGCAGCCGGATGCCCGGTGAGTGAGGTGGTGACCTGCCGCATCTAAACGACTCTGGGTAATAGATATCTTGGCTCTCGCATCAATGAAAAAATGCGATACTTGGTGTGAATTGTAGAATCCCATGAACCATCGAGTCTTTGAATGAAAGTTGTACTTGAAGCCTCTAGGATGAGGGCACGTCTGCCTGGGCATCACACATAGTGTCAACCCGAATGAAGTCATTGTGTCTCTCTATGCTAGGTTGGGGCAGAGAGTAACCTCCCATGCATTATTATGCAGTAGGCCTAAAATTGGAGCTTGGCAACTGCACCACGACATTGGGTGGTTGGCAACGTGAAGGCCAACATTGCATTGCATTGTGCTCAGCGTGTCACCCATAAAGCTCGCATGACCCCACTGCGTCGCCTGTATGGCACCAACATAGTGACGCTAGGTCAGGTGGGGCTACCCACTGAGTTTAAGAATATCAATAAGCAAAGGAAAAGAAACTTATGAGGATTCTCCTAGTAACAGCGAACGAACCAGGAAGTGCCTATCTTTAGAATTAGGCCACTCCGTCGTCTGAATTGTTGTATGGAGAAGCATCTTCCGCAACGGACTCAGCCAAAGTTCCTTGGAAAGGCGTACCAGAGAGGGTGAGAGCCCTATTGTGCCAAGACCTTGTAGCACCACGAAGCGCTATTAGTGAGTCAGGTTATTTGGAAATGCTGCCGGAAGTGGGCGATAAATTTTTTCCAAGGCTAAATAACGGCGAGAGGCCGATATCGAATGAGTACCACGACGAAAAGATGAAAAGGACTTTAAAAAGAGAGTCAAAAAGTGCTTGGAATTGTCAGAAGGTAAACTGATGGCAGCCGGCTAAGTGCCCCAGTCCGATGTGTAACGGTGACAAGCCGGCCCGCCTATCGGCTCAGGGCATGGACCGATGCGGATTGATGGGGTGACTAAAATTCGAGCCATAGATGAGCTCGGGAGCATCGTTCCAGTGATTGTGGAAGGCATTGTGCGCCATCATAGAATTCTTATCAACTGCATGCTCCGGGCGTCGACCTACGGACCCACCATTTTGCTTGTCTTGAAACACAAAACAAGAAGTTGGACATGTGTTCGAGTCAATGGGTGAGTAAACCCATACAGGGCAAGGAAGCTTATTTGCTGGATCACCTCGAAGGCTTCACCGTCGACCAACCTTGATCTTTTGAGAAGGGTTCAGGTGACAGCATAACTATTGGGACCAAAAAGATGGTGAACTTTGCCTGAGTGGGACGAAGCAAGAGGAAACTCTGTTGGAGGGCCGAATTGACACTGACGTGCAAATCATTCGTCTGACTTGGGTATAGAGGTGAAAGACTAATCGAACCCTCTTGTAGCTAGTTCCCTCTTATGTTTCCCTCAGGATAGCTGGAGTTGGAATGCGAGTTCAATTGGGTAAAGCCAATTATTAGAGACATCGGGGGTGCAATGCCCTTGACCTAATCTCAAACTTTAAATAGGTCATACAGCTAGCTAGTCCATTTAGCAGCGACATGGAATTGAGAGCTCCAAGTGGGCCATTTTTGGAAAGCTGAACAAGTGATGCATGATGAACCAAAAGTTGGGTTACGGTGCCAGACTGTGCGCTAACAAAGATCCCACAAACGGTGTTGGTCGATTAAGATAGCAGGATCGTGGTCATGGAAGCTAAAATCCGCTAAGGAGTGTGTAGCAACTCTCCTATCGAATCAACTAGCTTTGAAAATGGATGGCGCTTAAGCGTGCAACCTACACCTGGTTGTCGGGGTAACTACCTGGCCCATATGAATAGGAGGGTGCAAGGGTCACCGCAAAACCTTTGGAGTGGGCAAGGGCAAAGTAGCCGTTGGCACAGATCTTGGTATTAGTAGTAAATATTCAAATGAGAACTTTCAAAGCCGAATAGGGGAGAGGTTCCATGTGAACGACACCTGCACATGGGTTAGTCAATCCAAAGAGACGGGGGAATCTCGTTTGACAGCACACCACCGCAAGCTTCAAAAGGGAATCTGGTTAAAATTCTTGAACCGAGATGCGGCAGTTGATGGCAATGTTAGGGAGTCTGGAGACATCGGCGGGGGCCTCGGGAAGAGCTCTCTTTTCTGTTAACAACCTGCCCACCCTTGAAACGACTCTGCTATAGATAGGGTCCAACGGCAGGAAGTGCACCAAACGTTGCATGGTGTTCGGTGCACCCCCGACGGCCCTTGAAAATTCAAAGGACTGAGTGCCGACCACACCCGATCATATCATAATTGCATTAGGTCTCCAAGGTGAACAGCCTCTGGTCGATGGAACAATGTAGGTAAGGAAAGTCAGCAAAATGGATACGTAACTTCAAGAAAAGGATAGGCAATGAGGGCTTGGAAAGGGGGTCCAAGTCTTGAACTTGTCGGCTATGGGTGGACTACTCGAGCTAAACTAGTACAGACAAGGGAAATCTGACTATTTCTTAAAGGAAAGCATTGTGATGGTCCCTGAGGATGGTAACATAATGTGATTTCTGCCAAGTGCTCTAAATGTCAAAGTGAAGAAATTCAACTGAACATGGGTAAAAGGTGAGGGTAACAATGACTATCTTAAGGTAGCCAAATCCCTCATCATCCAATTAGTGATGCACATGAACAGATTAACGAGATTCCCACTGTCCTTGTCTATAATCTATCGAAACCACAGCCAAGGGATTGGGCTTGGCCAAATCAACGGGGAAAGAAGACCCTATTGAGCTTAACTCTAGTCAAACTTTGTGAAATGACTTGAGAGGTGCAAGATAAGTCGGAGCCCTCTGGAAAAAGTTTTAACGTTATTGTACTTACTCTATGAGTCGGAGGTAGGGCATGGCCCCTCGATTTTGACCAAATGCTTGCCCATCAGGATGATCTGAGCAAAGGATGTTGTCAGGTGAGGAATTTGGCTAAGGCAGCATATCTGTTAAAAGATAACACACGTGTCCTAGGGTCAGCTCAACAAGAACAGAAATCTCCCGTGGAATAGAAGGGTAAAAGCTCATTTGATTCAGATTTTTAGTACGATTACAAATCTTGAAAGCATGGCCTAATGATCATTTAGACCTTTGGAATTTTAATCTAGAGGTACCAGAAAAGTTACCACAGGGATAACTAACTTGTGGCAGCCAAGTATTCATGGCGACATTGCTTTTTGATCCTTCGATGTTGGCTCTTCCTATCATTGTGAATTAGAATTCACCAAGTGTTGGATTGTCCACCCACCAATAGGAAACGTGCACTGGGTTTACGTAGTCTGGAGACAGGTCTATTTTACCCTATTGATGATAGTGCCGCAATGGTAATTCAACCTAGAATGAGAGGAACCATTGATTCGCACAATTAGTACTCGTGCTCGGTTTAAAAGACAATGGCGTAAAGCTACCGTGCGCTAGATTATAACTCAATGCCTCTGAGTTAGAATCAAGGCCAGAAGCAATGCATGCGTTGGCCGGTCATTTACCGACCGGCAGTAGGGGCCTACTGTAAGGTATGGGTTCCTAAGATATAGTAAATTCTAGTAATTAAGTTAATATAATTAAGTTTAGGATGAATGGGTTAGAGAAAAAGGAGATTGGATCATAGTGGAAGGAAAATTGGTGCCCTGCTCACAGGATGCTTGAGCGAAGATGAATGTGCCAATTCAAGTTGATGTTGCACTCGTTGGATGCTCGATTACAGTTGGGGGTGCCAATTCTAGTGGCGATCACGCCCGAAGCACACACGATGTGTGCTTAAGCGCGATTTCTAGTGATGGTGCGCCTGATGCTCTCCCGACTTGTGCTCGAGCGCCAATTAGATATTTTGCCCACCGACTTACTATTTTGTAATTTTAAATATGGGAAAGGGAAAGTAGGGCACGACAAGTAGAAGCAAGAGAGGAGAAAGGAGAGGAAAAAAGAGGAAGAAAAGGGATTTCAAGCAATTTTCGGCCTAATCAAATTAAGGAAAACAGTAAATTAGGTTGAGATAAGTGTACCCTAAGCTCTATCTTTCCTTGTTCTTGCTTTTTGCTAGCTCCTTTCGCATATTATTACTCTAATCCCCTGCTCCTCTAAGATTTGTTATGTAATACTACATATTTTCTCATTCTCTCAATAATTAATGAATAAATTGCATATTTAAGTATGGATATTATGATTTATGGGTTCTATTTCACTATTTAATTTGTGTTTCATGTTTGAATTTTGTTCCAAACATTTCTCTCAAGCTTAAGCTTGAAAATGAAGGTATGAGTTTTGTAAAATTTGAGTTATGGGATGGAAATATTATACTATAAATTATTTAAGCTTATCAAATGATTTTATCTAAAATTTTATTAAAAGATATGCTATTTAAAATTACTAAGAACTCTAAGGCTATCCAAAGATTTAGTTATGTGAAGTTAAAGTGTCCTTTAAAGAATGATGAACTAAGGCTAAGAAATTAGAATTAGATTCCTTAAGTTAAAAAATAGTAAGAAACTGGACCAATGATTGGTATTCAGCAGGTAATATTCTATGGCATGCCTTAGGATGTTGTAGTGATAATCGAGGATAACTCCATCCATGGAGTGATATGTGAACCACCTTCCTCGGGGCATTACTATGGATGATAATAACTAAAAATTCATGGTCATCCTATCCTTGGAATGTAAATAAGAAGGAACCCATGATCATCCTATCTTTGAGATGTAAATAAGGAAGAACTAAGAACCAATGCCTTTAATTGTGTAGAGTGAATACAATCTATCTTTCATTATTTGCTCCCTGAGCTGGTAGAGCCTACTAGCCCTGGTTTCTCAAAATAATAAAATTTATCCTAATGTATGAGTAAATTTTTAGCTATTCCATGATTTTTAACATGTTTTTCAGACTAAGATAAGTGAAAGAAATAACTGAAGGAGAAGATAAAATAAGAAAAGATAAGATTTTATCCACAAGTTCATGTTCATGCATCATTTCATGCTTCTGCATTATCCATATGCATATTTCACTTCTAATTCCTTCGATGTATCTCTCTCTATATATATATATATTATATAAAATTTACATGTTGTTATTATTATAGTACCTTGTTGAACAATTGGCTCACCCCTTGCTATTTATGTATACCCCTTCCAGATGAAACCAATGAGCTAATGCCTAATGAGAAAGAATAAAGGTAGGGAATACCTAAAGGAAGATTGGCGGACCTTTAAGACTTGGAAATTGGATGTGTTTGATGTAATGCGAATGTAAATAGCTAATACAAGATAAATGTTGTGTATTAATATGGCATGGCATGTTGTATATTATTATGGATTATAGTTATGCTTCCGCAGGTTATTTATGGATATAGTTATACTTCCACAGGTCTGATTTTAGATTTGTAGAGGTTCCTAAATAACATCTCTTATTAGATCCAATATGGTAGTTTGAGATTACTGTGTTGGAGCCATGGATGTAGTGGCATTTTGATTTTGATCCTGTGTATGTATTATAATTGAATTTTAATGTCTACTTATTTATATATCTTTGCAGGGTTTATTATTCAGGTTATAAGTATGGTTATTATCCAAATTTATGAGCGATTCTGCCTAATTTTCTATAAAAATTAATATATTTATAAATAATAGCTTATTAGTCTGATTTGGTTAAATATGTAAATTGACGGAGGTCATTAGAGGATTATGACCCATTCGGTCACAGGTGGTATTAGAGAAAAGATATGCTTTATGTTTGATTTGAATATTATGCGGAAGCTTAGGTTAGATTAAGACAGATCGAATAAGTAAATATACACATAGGAAAGCTAAGATAGACCAGATAGTTGTAGTTATCCAGGTAGACTAACTTAGACTAAAACTAAGTCAGGAATAGTGGTTAGGTTTTGTTGTGTAGCTTATGCATCCTAGTTGGTGTTCGAAGCACGATCTAACCCATTTTTTTATTTCAGAAAGAATATTAGCATTGGCTCCTAGGCAAGGGTCTTCTCATGGTGATGGTCGATCGTGAGGTCGAGAGGAAGAAGTTGTTTGAAGGTGCCTTAAGGTTTGAATTTGATCGATGCTGAGTTAGTGTTTGAGTACATCAACAACAATTCGAGGCCTAAGTAGTCAATTTTAGTTGGAAGTTTAAGTTTCATCGGCTCCGGGTAGAAGTCCTCAGGCTAGTAATTTGCTAAAAAGGGATGTTTGAATATGATCATCAAGCATAATGGATAAGGTAAAATCGATGGCTTGAGGTTAGTATAACTTAGAGTCAATTCTGGTGTAACGAATCCAAGGATGTTGATTTATAATTGATTTAGTAATGATTAAGTTCCTAAACTTTTAGATAGCTCGGATTCTATAGAGGTTGAGATATGGATCCTAAGGATTGAGAGGGTACTTGCGGTGATCTAATGTTCAGGAGGAGATAAGGTGATGTTGCCCCATATAAGGTAGAAGGTGAAGTAGACCTTGGGTGGTTGACGTAAAAAGAGTTATGGGTCTCGAGGATAAGGAGATATCGTAGGATATGTTGTGAATGCTTTATCGATGAATATTTTATTTCAATGGGATTTTTAGAGCATGTCTCAATTATAGACAGTTCAACCCCGTGATTAGGGATTGTCCATATTCCACACGTCAGATAGTAAAGAAGTCTGGTGCCTGGGATCGAGGTTTTGCGATGATAGCACAAGTATAGAGGTGTTGTCTATCGTGGAGGATGGTAAGATTCCCGAATCTTGATATTTCTTCATATGTATTGTTTTGGGATTCTGAATCTATATTTTGTTTGTGTTTCCTAAGTTTATTCATTATTCTAGGATCATGGATTTTATATAAGCTACATCATGGTCTTCAACATTTTCTTAGGTTTATAGATATAATTGATTAGACTAATTTTACCATAGTTGTTGTGCCAAACCTTGATATGATATTTGAGGATGTATCTTAAAGCAGAGGGTTTGGCTGATTTTTTTCGTTAATTAGTAATTCGAGGCTGTGTCGGGATCAACTTTGATATTTAAGGATTTTGTCTAGAATCGAGAAAGCATTGGTTTAATGCCCGTTATGAATTACTCTAGGACTTTTGGGGTAGGTAAGATGATGGATGAAGGTTACATGTGGATGATTAAAACTTGGTTGCCGGGAGATGAATAGTTTGATAAGCCGACATTGGAGATGAATAGCTTTTAGAATTAAGATATGGCCATTAAAAGTTCCAATAATGCTATTTGGGTTTTGTAGGTTCATTGGCATTTTTCTTGATTTTATCGATTGGATCTCCTGGTCAAATTTAGGTCAATTTTGTTATGATCTCATTAATGAATTCTTAAAAGCATAGGGAGTATGAATACTATTTGAGGACAGTTTCATAGATTAGGAAGGCAATCAGTCGTGTGCCCAATCATGGGAAAATGTGAGTTTGGTTATGGGAAATGTTATGTTGGGCATATAGTTCTTTCAAGAGCACGAATGTGGTTCTGTAGAGATTTGAAGATGGCTCCTTTGGGAAAGATTGATTGATGTCACGGAAGCATGCATTTCTCTTGGGTCTAGGTGAATTAGGATGTCAGTTAATTGTTCCTCGAGGACTATAGCGTCCGTGGGGTATTTGACTAGGAAGTAACCGACATCCGCCAAGATGAGATACGTGAGGATAGTTCTCCAGGAACGGAGGGTATTGTCAACCATGTCGTTGGGTTGATCCCGGAAGGATTCAATAAATTATAATAGAATGTGATGCTTTTGAGAAAGATCTAGGAATTATGTTTTCTTGCATCACATATGGATGGATGCCCTTGGACTAAGTGGGGGAGTGGCCCACGATCAGAGTTACTACACCCGTGATTGGAGTCAGTAATTGAGGTCTCTGCTTGGGTACTTATAGGTGTTGCTTTTAGATATAGTTAATGTCGAATGATTCTAAGGATTTGAATATTTGTGTCATAAGAAGAAGACAAACATGCAACAGACCGTAATGGTGAGTTTCAGTATCAATCAGGAAAAGTCAATCAAGCGATAGCGTAGGTTAGTGAGGCTGTTGAAAGATTAAACTTATGAAATGTTTCATCAACCAAGAAGAATATTATTGCTGATGTTTTGGGTGATGAGTTATAGTTGATGGATGCTTCATGTTGAGGGAGTTGTCAAAGCTTTTGGAAGTGAACTGCAGGCAAATCTTAATGTTCGAGTAAGTGAGACATTTTTCTTTTGGGAAAATGAATAGTATTATAAATATCGAGGTTATGAATCTCAGTGTCCTTCAAGAATGGTGAATATTATTGCTGATAACTTGATGTCGGGAATCTTTAGATTGGATATTATCTCGGTGCATCATAGGAGATGTTGTAGGGTGAATCTTGAGTAACTCCTAATATCTATGGGAAGGGGGTGCTTTGCCTTTGGTTTTTGGACAGAGAGTCACCTCCTAAGTAGTGAGGCTATAGAATTATGAGATGAGAAGCCCTCACCATTTTTATTTTGGGGATGTTAGGGCGGCAAGAGTTATAAGTATTGTTTAGGTAATTGGGGATTTGGCTGATGAGGGTAACCCATTTATTGTGAATTTAGGTGATACGACCAGAATGTATAAGTTGGCTCGTTGATATTCCGACGAAACGATAAGTTTGGTAAGTATTTGAGTTTGAGGCTATTGAGTGATTTCCTCAATTGTGTTTCCTAGGTTAATTGTAATCTAAGGATTTTGGGCTTTGTTTTAGTCATATTGATATCCTTAGGGTTTTTCTTAGGTTTATAGCTGCAAGGTAACCTAGGTGTCTGATAGAATCAATAAACATGAGTTGCAAAAAGATTCTTAGTGTCCTAATAAATGGTTTATCAGAATAACGTAGTAGAAACACGTGGGACCTTGGCTCGGAAGTTTCAGATTGGGATTGAGGTTCCAAGTGAATGACCATCCTCGAGGCTTAGGATGAATCAAAGTAAGAGTCTGTTTGTTTGTCTGAGATTTTATATTAAGTCAGAGAGGAAGTCATTAAATGGGCTTATCTTTTAAATTTGTTGGATTATCATAATGTTTCTCATGTACCGATGATTGAGGAAGTAGGCTTGTGATTGGGCTTAACCATTGTGTGAGAT
>JAOVVI020001330.1:7615-22310 GCA_028571085.2 Nepenthes alata
AGATTGATCTATAATTATTTTAAGCACATTGGACCCAATAATAATTTATTTTAAGTAGTCAAATTATATTTTTATAATTTAATTACTTTAGAAATAGTCAAGTCTATTTCATATAAATTTACATGTATAAAATAACTAAATAAAAAATATTTAAAATATTATAGTTACAATCTGAATTTTTGAAATCTAATTTTAGTTAGAAAATACTATTATTCATGGAAAAAATTGTAAATTTATATTGTTCAAACTTCATCTAATTTTAATTTTTAAATTAAATTTTTATTTATCTAATCTATATATTTAAAATTATATTTGTAAATATAATAAAAAATATATTTTTGTCTTAATTTTAATAAAATTTATCTAAAAAATCTGAATAAATGAATAAACGTGGACTTTAAAATTCAGCCCAAAAGTACAAGGACAAACCCAAAATAAATGAGCTAATTTGGAGCCATCGTTTGTATCATTAGGCCAATAAGAAGACTTTACTCAGATGGGCCAAGGGCCAATCAAAATATTTAAACTACACCACTTGTTCAATAATAGAAAATTTTATTACTTTAAGATTTATTATTTATTTACAATTGAAATTTTCTCATGTATTTTACTATTAAAATTTCTATAACCCTCTTTTATTATAAAGAGGGATAAGTGAGTGGAGAAAAAAAGAAACGAAGCTTGGCAAGCTAAGTCCACAAGAGACACCATGAGAGGGCACAGTAGAGAGAGAGAGAGAGAGGAACCACTTGGCAACGCCTTAACGCTGCCGCCTAGCCTGCTGGTCCACCACCCAGCTTGCCACCATGCATCATACCATGATTGACTGACCGTCTCATAGCGTTGGCCTCACCATTGCTCGGCCTTGTTGGGGCTTGCCGCCACTCCGTCGATAGCCAGCTCTATCGCTATCTCACCGTTATTGCCCATAGCAAGTCATTCAAGCCGTACTAGTTTTAAATTTGAGGTTTAGATAGGTTCAATATAATTTTAAGGTTAGAAAATATGAATAGAAAAATCTTTCAATTTATCAACGGATTATATGGCGTTATTTGGCTTCAAATCTTCACACTCGATGAATCGTGACTAATAAATTCTATTAATATGGTCTAATTGGATTAATTTTATATATTTATTTTAACTAATATTTAAAAATATTTTACTAATTTAAATATTAAAGGTGCCACTCAAAATTTTTTTCCTAAAATTTATTTTATTTTTTATTTTTATTTATGATGTATAATAAATCAATTTATAATTTTGGTTTACACTCGAATGTGAATTAATAAAAAATTTAGGTCAAATTAACTTTTTAAATACACTAACACTTTTTATCCTTAAATTTTTAACCCTTAAATATTAAATACACGCTTCAATATCATTATCTTCACATTTTGAAGTATAAAAGTATTTTAAAATTTTAAGAACAATGCTCAAAAATATTATTTAGTTATTTTTAAAATAATTTTAATAATATTTTTTTAAATCTATTTAAAATAATAAATACACGCAAACGTTTCTCAATTCGTAAATATGGCCGAGAATTTACAACGGTCCATCAACCGTAGAAGAGGAGCCAATTATCGAAAAAGGCAAAAAAGAAAAAAGAGAAGAAAAGCCTCGTGAGAGTGCTAGAACTTTCTGCCACCTTGCCCGTATAATATAAAAGGCGGTTATCGAGTTACAATGAATTTCCGTATAGGCTACTGCAACTGCATCCAACGACTCCCGTGCCAGGGCCTCGATCCATCTGAAATCTCAACTTCCCTCACGACCGCATTGAGTCATCGTCCAAGTTTTACTTAGGGTTTGTTTCCTCTACTATTCACTCTTTTGTATAATTTCTCTCTCTTCAGGTAATTTTCGCATCTCTATCTTAGGGTTTGATGTTTTCTCGTCACCGGAATACAAGTATGATACCATGTTTTCGACACCTATCGTAGCTTCGTTTGTCGATCATCATCAAGCGTTTTTTATTTAGGAGTTGAAAAGTGCTGATCACTGCAATTTGATACATGCTATTCTCAGTCTACCTTGCTTAATGCTGGTATATGTTGTAGCTATTCTTTATCAAGCAGCGGTTGTGTTAATTTTGCCTAGATATGCTTTTTTTTGGTAAGTATTTTTGCCTAGATATGCGATTCTGTGCTTCTTTTCGATTTTATTTTAGGGAATCGTCAAAATGAAAGTGCAATTTTTCGATTGCTATTCATGCAGTCTGTGTCGTGGTGCATCTGCTTTCCGAATTTTTACGCAACATTTGGTTAGATTCTCTGAGTTGTTGTCTTTAATTGTCTTCTGAAGGATTTACGGAATTCAAGACAGTTCGATAGAGAGCCTTTTTTGTTATTCTTGTTTAGTTAAGGAAAGACAAACACTTGCGGTTGCTTAATATAACTGAAAACTCAGATGGAAATTTCTAGTTAGAATGTATTAACTACAGAACTTGCTGTCCGCGTTAAATTTGGCTAAAAAATTCAAACATATGAAATTTAATTGGGATATTGAAGGAATTGAAGCAGTTGAGTTTTGAAATATATCATTTTAAGCATCAAGTGCATAACCATGCATCGCATTTTCGGTTAAAAAAACTCACATATGACCCGGCAGCCCATTTCATTTCAGGGAATAGCCCAATCGAATCTTTCTCACAAACTTAAGAAGTCTGTCAGCGGGATCGGTGACTATATTCCCCCCCCCCCTAAACAATAATTGCCAGCGATATGATGAAAATGGTGAGTTTGCCTTATATCATCACTAAGAAAGTGAATACTCTTCAGTGAGACTATCATTACAGTAACACTGAACAATTGTTAGATTATCCTCTGAGGTAATTTTTTTCATTATTTCTATTTTGCAAGCAAGCTCAACTTCTTCTCTCAGGGCTAATGTGTCAGTAAGTAATTTTAAGTCATCGCCTGCCTTGCTTTATACTATATCATATTAAGTCAGCCTTTGTCCTGCAATGCAAAATCTGTCCCTGCTTCACCATTACGAACAACTCATCCATGAAAATGAGTTGAATATCACCATCAGTGGAACAGGTCTATCTCCCCTATCTTGTTGTTCTAATTGAGATTTGATTGTTTTACAACCACAGACATCTTTATTATTCTCTAATTTGTTAGTCCAATTTTCATAATATGTTTTTAAAAATTTTGAACACCTTTTTCTTACCATGTCTATATTGGTTGAATTAAATTCTATTCATGTGGAACAAAATATGCCAAAATATGAAAAATAATTTGATGGAAGAGGTGATGCCACATCTTGTACTCTTCCAACATTGATAAGGGACTTGACAAAATCATTGCTAATTATGTGTGCAATGTTCAAACAAATTAAACCTCATTGAATTTCTTGCCTTTTCTTTTCCAAATACTCATAGAACCATCAATTTGGAAGGGGGGGAAGAAACAAAGGAGATATTGATAGTTACCTCACATTTGGAATTGGATTGAAAATATCTTTGATAGAACCTCTAATGTCTCTGTTTTCACTGACAAATGAAAAGTCTGTGGTTTTTTCATGACAAGATAAACTAAGTCGAGATGGAAGCTTAAGCTTTGTGGGGGGAGATTACTTGAAAGAATCTACACAATGCACCTAGTTGATTGGGATTTAGAAAATTCTACCCCTTTTGACTAATTATTCTATGTTTCTACTATGTAACCTGCTAATTTCACTCTTATGTGGGAGCCCCTATTGCTGTCCGTATTAAGTTGTATGCAATCTTGGAAATGTTAAGGTGCAATAAGTTAATTGCTGTTTATGTATTTGCTGTCTGTGGTTTTTTCATGACAAGATAAACTAAGTCAAGATGGAAGCTTAAGCTTTGTGGGGGGAAATTACTTGAAAGAATCTACACAATGCACCTAGTTGATTGGGATTGAGAAAATTCTGCCCCTTTTGACTAATTATTCTATGTTTCTACTATGTAACCTGCTGATTTCACTCTTATGTGGGAGCTCCTATTGCTGTCCGTACTAAGTTGTATGCATTCTTGGAAATGTTAAAGTGCAATAAGTTAATTGCTGTTTATGTATTTGCTGTAATTGTACACCCATTTTTTGTAATTATTTAGGCTCCATTATGGATGCATATTTTATTTCAACTCTTTTTCACCTTTTTGTAAGGCCTTGGACTAGTGGTGTGCTATCTTGGGAACTGAACTGGATTTGATTTGTTAAGAATACACCATTTTTATAATAGGTGTATTTGTACTTCTATAAGGCAGACACTAGGAAATAAAAGGGGATTCACTCACCATTATATTTCTGTCCCAAATGCCAAATAATAAATTGTGTGGGGTATATTTGAGCATTGGTAGTTGTTGAAATGTGGTAGCGAGTATTTTTGTTGACAGTGTCTTATCTTATTAACGGAGTCATAAAATAGAATGAAGTATATATGAAAAGCTGTATGCTTTATCTCTAGGTTGTTTCCATCGAAAGTAGAGAAAAAATGGTGACATTATGCAATTTTATGCACCTTTGTGAAATTCATCAATGATTTTATATCATTGAGCTCAGTTACTATAACAGTTCTGATGTAGTAGCTGGTACTACTGTTGGCATTACTTAATCTTTTCAATTTGGATCCTTGGGATAGAATGGAGAATGAACTGTATGCTTGAAATCTAGGGTTATTTTAACTGAAAGTGGAACTAAAATAGCAGCATTCCTTCTTTTTTGTTAGTTCTCCTGAATATATGCTTCTCTTAGTAGACTCGGGCATTCACATTTATGCGTTCTTCATTGAAATTTTTGTTTGTTTCAAACATATTTTTTTTTTTTTGGTTTGTATTGATAAGCTTGGATCTGGAGTTTTTCAGCACAAACAAGTAATTGATTGTTATGATTCCTGAATTGTTAATGCTTCAGTATACATTGTGTTTTTGCACTGGCTTTATTTTTATTTTATTCCCTTTTTTATTTGATGCTAATTGATTCTTGTCTCATTAGACCATGTTACAGATTGCAAAGGTCGACTTCTGAATTGCTCTTGACTCAGTGTGCTTTGTGTTTCTGCAGTGGCTTTATTTTTCTTTTATTCCCTTTTTAATTTGATGCTAATTGATTATTGTCTCATTAGACCATGTTTTCAGATTTCAAAGGCCGACTTGTAATCAGTGAAGTTTCATTTTTTCATGCACAGTATCCCACGGTGTTAAGGCTTTAATGTTCAAAAATTATTGTTATTTTACAGGTTATCATTGGTGCATAGAATGCAGGGAGGCAGACGTAGCCAAGATAGTTTTTCTCAATTTAGTGACCCTTTTGCTGATTTTGGGGGATTTGGTGGCACTAGGCCGGGCAGTCTGTTGTCTAGTTTTTTTGGAGGGAGGGATCCATTTGATGATCCTTTTTTCTCCCATCCATTTGGAAGCCCATTTGGTAGCCCATTTGGTAGCCCATTTGCAGGCCCATTTGGTAGCCCATTTGCAGGCTCATTTGGTAGCCCATTTGCTAGCAGGTTTCAGCCCGGCATGTTTGGCCCTGGTGGTATTCCTTTATTGGATTCTCCTGCCACTGGTTTTTTAGAACATCAACAACCACATCCCAACAAACGGAGAGGGCCAGTAATTGAAGAACTGAATTCAGATGATGAAAATGCTGAGGATGAAGCCCCCAATGACAAGAAAGATAATTCTAGGAAACACAGTAGACTGGCAAAGGAGCCTTATATTGAAGATCCTGACGATGAAGCTCAAGGTTTAGTTTGTTTCTATCATTATTAGTGATGTGCTGTGGTTCTTATCCTATCACATAGTGATCGTGAACTTGTTGGCTTGCAGAGACAAATAACAATCATATTCAGTATAGGAATGCATTTAATGGGATGAGTAATATGCAACCACAGCCACAGTCTCGCAATTTCACTTTCCAGAGCTCTACTGTTACATATGGCGGTGCAGATGGAGCTTATTATACAAAATCCACCACTAGAAAAACGGGGGGTGATGGAGTATGTGACTCAATTTTTAAATCATAATATTTTGTGGCTTCACATTTTCTGTATACTGTGTGACAGTCTTCCTCTTGGATGTTTTCCACGTTATAATTTTTTCCTTGTTTATGTGTCAATGTTTCAGTTTGTGCATGTTTTTTCTCTTTTGATGAACTATGCCTCAGCTGTACATCCGGTTGACACTAAATACTTTTGCTGTGGTAAGGTGACACTTGAAGAGTGTAAAGAAGCTGACAGCTCTACGGGTCAAGCAAATCACCAGATCTCCAGGGGGCTGAATAACAAGGTACAGGCCATTAGTGGTGTTGGCATGGCTTTTGCCCACTTGCTCTTTGATTTGTTGTTCTTGACATTATTATATTTAGAGGAAGCCTCTGGTCACAACTGTGAACAATTTACTAGTAAAATGGTTTCATTGCAATGTAGGGTCATACTTTCTCGAGAAAGCTCAACTCAGATGGTAGGGTAGATACAATGCAGACATTGCACAACCTCAATGAAGGTAGTTAATCCGTAGGTAAATTAGCTTAGTAATGGGTAATTTGGAGCAGTTGAAAATACTAGCTGAATTACTTGGTTTATTGGCAGATGAACTTACTGGTTTTGAAGAAACTTGGAAAAGGAATGCCGGAAAGCATTTGCCTGGCTGGGGTGAGAGGCTAGAAGGACATTCTAATTTTGGTATGCACTCTTCTTTTATTGTTTGTGCAGTTTGCTTATGTTGTCAAGGAAATTGGCAATATCTGTATTCTGGTTATGGAAGATTTTCAAGCGTCTACTATGAATGTAATAGAGCTTTTAGATTTAGAAGAATGAGGATGGTTCCTGTGGTAGTGGAGAATTTAAATTCTTAGAGTAAGATGGTGAGCTTGGTCAATAAGCTTTTATAACCTAGCTTGTATATCTTGCTTTAGGCTTTAGAGAATTGTAATTTTCATGTGCAACACTGGAAAGTGTGTTGTGGGTTAGTCCAGTCCTATAATTAGCTAAGCTACACTCAAATCCTTCATGTCAGCTGCTATGAGTTAGTTATGTACTGTTAGAAATGGTAAGGTCAGCTGTTGTAAGTTTCTATCGGGATTAGTGATTGGAGCTGTTAGTTTACACACTCATGCTTAGCAGCCTACACTGTAGAAGACCAACTATAATGTACATACAGCCTACGGAATGGATCTTCTATATCAATGTCATCATCTCTTCTTCTAATTCACACACACCCATACCCAACACGAGTGCACTCACAAGCAGCCACACACACAAATTATACGCACACAATTCTAGTAAGCACAAGGATTCTTCACAACTTTTAATTGAATTGGAGCATGAGCATGTTTTATGTTTCAGATCTTCCTTCTATTTATTATTGCCCTTTACAAGTGGCAGGAGCTTATTTTTGGCTTCTTCCACTATCTTTGTTTGCCTATATTTCAACCTTTGCCACACTCCATAGCCCTGCTTTCTATCTGTGAAGCCTCTTGAGCCCTATGGTAGTTAGTGGATAATTGAGAAGCCAAACACTGCCGTTGCATTATGTCCATTTTGCTAGTTCATTCTACTATAGGATTTTTACAATTACCAATTTGAAACACTTGAAAAAGCTGAAATCCATACTTGCATATAGGGTGGGGGACCAAGTCCAAGCCATATCCCGAGCCAAGTGGTGCATGCTAGGAGTCGAAATAAGCAAAAAACCAATTGAAAGAATAAGTTACCAGTATTTGTGTTAGATGAAATTGTCATATATTGTTGTCAGATGGAGATTCGCTTGTGTATATGTTTATATATTTTTATTTGAATATGTATATAATTTAAATAGTGAAAAGCTTCAAATCCAGGGAAAGATATCCAGTCTCCAATTTAAGTTGCTGGCAAATGACTTATAGCAAGCTATCCTGTTTGCACCACACTCCATTTGGACAGCTCTCTTGTATCAATAACTTTATTCCATAGCAATATTATATTTTCTTTATTATGATCTGCATTGCCTTGTCGTAATGTTGGTTTTCTTGGCTTTGATGACTTCTATTTTTAGCACGATCTAATGCAGTCTGTGATTCCTTCTATTGGCTGGAGTTTGGTAGTGCTTTGCTTTGCGAGGATCAAGCCCGTGTTTTAACTGATTTTGTTTACTGCCTCTGTCTGCCCGTCCCGCCATCCCATGACAGGACCTAGTAGCAGCAGTTCGAGCAAGGGAGGTTGGGCACTTCCTTCCACACAGTTTCTGCAGCATTCTGGTCAGAGGGTGAATCCCGACATGGCATATAGGACAGCTGCTGCTCAGTTCCCTGGTGGTAATTCGACTAGCGCTCAAGGAAGACTGGGAGCTTAAATCCTCACTTAGGATGACCACAACATTTCTTTGCCCTCTTGGTGGTGGTCTTGCACCGGATTATTGTACTGTCTTGAGTTACTTCTTAAGCTTATGTAATGAAGTGTGTAAAATCAGTTGCGCAGACACAGATATCTAATGCTATCTATTGGGGGAGAGCTCGCCCAGCTGCCCCCACTGGGAAGATTGGGGGAGAGCTCGCCCAGCAAGCACGAAGCTTTCCCTTCGTCTCTCTCCATGCTGCAAGGTTCTTATTTTTAATTTTTTTTGTTTTTGGTTTTTTGGGTTAAAGTATGTATTCCGTAGGATTAATACACATGGATACACGGATACGGCTGCAATCAGAATCACAGCTAGTGTGTTTCTTCAAAGAAATTCTGCGACCTACACTTTGCTGGCATTACACCATTAGGTTTTTACTGATCCCCCGTGAATTAGTAATTGAGGGATTCCTTTCGGGGTGTCAAAATATAGACCAAGGGAGACATCGACCCAGCTTTTGCAGCTTCAGCAGCCCTTGTTAAAAAGGGGATGGGAGCGTTCAGCACCACCAATGACAAGCCTTTCCCTCGGGTTGTTCTCGGTATTGAATTTAAATCTTTTATGCGGTGAAGTGTGCAAATAAATATGTTAATCCTCGGCCCAGATTAATCAAAATAGCAAGTTGCAGTGTTGCTTAGTGAAACATATTTACAAGCACACTGATGTGTGAGGTGAAATCGCTGTCTTATGCCACTGCTGTGTCTTTAATTTTCTGTGTCTACAACCAAGCATTCTAGGGCAATGTGCTTAGAAATGTGAATACGCCATTGTTATCAAGCTAATTTCTTGCTCCTTTTGCTTGCCATTGCTTCGAAATGTGCTGTGCTTAGCTGAATTGTAAATTGTGAAAAATAATTTCCATTATCTAGGTTGTGTGGTCTCTGTTACTAGTAGAATTTCACTCTTACTAGCATTCTTCCATATTCTGGCAATCCACTGTATTCTACAGGTGTTAATCTGTGACAATGTTTTCCTATTTGGAGGACCAGCTGTAAGGTTGACTGCATGAATCTTCTCCCATCCTTTGAAAGTAGAAGCATAGTCAAATCCATTTTCATTACCTTATATTCAATCTTTTAGACCTATCTCTTTCTTTTCTGTTACCTTTGGCCTCAATCAAATCATTGTTCCTCATCACATAACAATCTGAACTACGTTTTTTAAGGTAGAAGCATTCTTAACCTTGTATCTAAAAATCTCCTGATACAAAGACTCTACAGACCAAGTACCTTAGTTACACCAGGTTTCTCTTTTTTTTTGGGGGGGGGGGGTGAGATTAAGTAAAGTGACTGTTTCTTTATTGGGGGTTATGTAAGGGGGGTGGATTGTCTTAGATTGATTAAGAGACAGCCTCTTGGTCATAAGGTGGGAAGACTTTCTTTCCCCTTCAAAGCTCCTTTTGAAAGATAAAATTGTATGGAATAGAAGTATGACCAAATGTGTCACTTTCTAAAGAAAACATTATCTTGAATAGGAACAGTCTCAACCTCGGAACTTAATAATGAATTTGTTTGTGAGAATTTATACTAGGACCTCAAATATCACAGCATGAGCACCTCTTTGCTGAGAGTTATTTTATAGAATGAATTACCATGCAATGGTTGAGTAAATAGATGACTTTCTACTTATAAGATGAGAATGTTTTTTTGGCCGTTCGAAACGTTTTTTTAAGAATAAAACCACATAAGGAGAGATTGGGCCATGCTTTCTCCCAAAGTGGATGATATTTCGAGCAAAAATGAAACTAACTGCACAGTTAAAAATAAGACTGACCGTGTAGCTAACGCACCTATATAAAGATTTTAGAGTAAATTTTACCAAGATAAATGTTTGCTGTAAGAAAACGCAGAGATCTAATCTTGGTATCTAAAAGAAAAATAGTGAGATAGATACCTTGCTAATTGATAAAATCATCCTTAGGCCTGCCATAGGTAACAGAAGAAAGACAACAAAAATTAAAAAGATAACATGTTGCTGCTTATAATACCATGTCTGTGACAATTTACTGCTCAACAAAGAAGAAGCTTCCCTTCAAACATTCTTTTCTGATTCAGTCTAAAGCATTTTTATCCTTATTTCTAGGGGCATATGACAGACATAATTGATCCACTTCTGATGTCAAGTCTTATATGCTACGACCACATTGATATCAATTCCACACATGCCTCCATAACTTAGAGTTTCATTAAAGGGTCGTAATTCTAAATTTAGGTTAAAAATTGCGGCAATCGATGGCAATTGGATATTTGCATTTGAATGTTATGCGATAAGTTGAGTGATAGCATCATTTATACCAAGGGACTAACCATTGGTGTAATCCTCGACGGAGATCTTACTGCTTAACGATTATAGAGTAGATATGAAACACTCAGTCATCAATACCTTGATGCAGGATTGTTGCTTGCCGTTAACATAGAAAGCTGGACTAGTAAGAAATATCACTTTGTGTATGATGAATTCTTTGCTATAAAGTGACTGATCATGGTTGCTGGTAATGGATTGTTTTCATAATGACTTTTTTTTAAAATCTTTATCTGTCATATTTACCTAAAAATTTAACCATTTGGTTTAATTAATCGTCCAACTTATTATTCGGATATCTAGCCATTTAGACCTTTGAATCAACCTTTTTCTATTTTTATTCAACCATAGACATTCGATTTCTATCACTTAACAGTTTGGTCATTCAGTGCAATTCCTTTTTCACTTGGTTGTATTTTTATTAAACCAGATTCTGGCTTAATTACTTGGCCGATTGGCACCTCTTTCCGAATTTATTTTTATGGGCTATTTATTGATTAGTGGGGTTGACTTTAGTTTAAATAATATCCAACATTTTTGTTTTTAAGTTTATATCTTATATTTTCTACAATTTTATAACTTTTTTCGTTATAGATTAGTTATTTGTGAGTAAATTATCAATTACATTGTTAGAGTTCAAATATGAGCGTTAGTAAAATTGGTATGCAATTAGTAGATATATTATTAATTATTTATCATAGTAATTATGAATGAATATATTATTTTACTTTGACTCAATACTTATTACTTTCATTAGTGTAAAATTAGTCTCAAATATGACTTTGATTTCTATTCCGGTGGCTAAATGTGGGGAGAGGAACAGATCTCTCATTGATATATGATCGAGGATTCAAATGGCTTCCATTATAATTGACTAATTCATAATTAACTTTTAAATTTATTTTAATTTAAAATAAAATAAAGTAAAATAGAGGAGATGCTATTCAGTTTCTTTCCCCTAACCACCCCACTTCCTTTCATTCCTTCACTTTTCACCAAAAGGGGGGCAAAAAGACATGATTAACCCGGTTTAATATAAATACATACTAAATTTAAGTAAAATTTTATAATTATTAGATTAATTTACGTTAGATATGGTCCAACCACCAGGGCCAAATCTATAATTATGTATATCCATAATTTAAATTGAGTCAATTCAGATTGATCCATTAGCATGGAGTTAGTAAATTGTGTTCCTTGTTAATGATAATCGAGATACACACAAAATGTGTAATTCCTTGACAGATTTTTAAGTTCTTTGTGCAGATATTTGTAGGCCTATTTTGACAGGAAAAGTTTGCCTCAGGTGGGCTGTGATGTTGGTATCTTAAATGTGAGTTGGTAAGGCTTGCTAGACAATACTCTTATAGTCTATATATTTTGAATCCTTCACCTAATTTGCATACCCTTACATACAAATTGCTCATCTTACTTTTTTTGTCGCCCTTTCTTTAAAAATCAAAACAAAAATGAAATAAAATCTTCTCCAAAGCCACGAAATTTGCAGTCTTGCTCAGAGATAATATTACAGCAGAATCAAAGCATCTGGACAGAGCTTTTCCTTGGGGTGAGTTCACCATAAATGAGTGACCCACCCCCAATTTTTATCCAGTTTTAGTAAGAGAGAGAGAGAGAGAATATGTACTCTTTTTTTTTAAATAATATTTTTATGATTGTTGTGAGTAATTGTAAAGCTAACCACCCCATCAGTGAGAAACCTAACCAGTTTGTTTTTGGTGACCTTCCTCGATTTCTTAGCTCATTCTTGAATAGAATTCTATTAATGGAAAAAGAATATATATATATATATAAAAGGCTCCTCATGGTTGTTTTAAAGCATATCTCAAGATTCAGGTAGGGAGCAAATCAATCATTGCACTGAAGCAAACAACTTCACTGTTTCTGATATGTTCGAGTAGTTAAACCTTCTTCTTCCACCCTCACTTTGAAGAGAAATTACAGATAAGAAACTGGCAAATCCCATATAGTCTGATCAAGGCTTTGTTATGGGCAGTTCATCTAAATTTGATCTGCGTTGTGCTCAAGGATTTAGGTGTTCAATTTGATCTAAATTTCATAGTGGACCTGAATACAGGAGGGCAAATTTTCATTTATCAGTAGAAAAAATTGAGTCAGCCAGAGAACACAGTATGTTAACCCAAAATAAAGAGATGGGGATGACTGGTTTTATATGATTACAAAACCCCCAAATCATAAAGTCTTTCTTCACTTGAAGAAACTCAGGAATTCATGGTATATATATATATATATGCGCTTCTAGTTGAAAGAGAGAAAATAAAAAAGAGAGACATGGAGTTCACGTTCTGATGACATGTTCCTCGCCGGAATTTTGGTCAACATGCTTAAACCACCTCCTCCCGCGCTTAACTGAGGTAGCACCGTGGACAGCGCCTCCGCCATTTGGAGCAGCAACATGAGCAATATCCAAACCTTTCCCGACAGGGAGGAACGCCGTCCTCACCAACCTGTATCCGCCGTCAAGGACGCTTCGCCACCTGAAACTCGATGCGCTCCTGGAGCTAGCATTTTTACACACTAAAACCGCGCCTCTTTGGCTCAATTTCGCAAGCGTCAACGGCCTCGCGAAGTCCCTCCCCCGGCAGTCCACCACCAGAAAATCTATCCCGTCTACGAGCGACGATTCGACCATCACTTTCTCGGCATGGCCGACGATCACCTCCGGCGATAGGCCGGCCTCGCTCATGGCCTGTGCGTATTCCGACCTCGAGCTCTCATCAGGAACTATGCACACGTGCCGTCCGCACGCGTGCCGACTCGCTATTGCTAGGCCGATGCTTGTCGTTAGAGGGCCGCCTTGCGTCCACGTCTCAACTATCAATTTCGCGTTCCATCCGGCCGCCGTCGCAGAAATCAGTTCTGCTACACCCGATTCTCGATACAACTCACACTGACAAAAAATATATATATAAACCGTTAGATCAGAAAATTTTGGAACCGTGAAACTAAGAAATGAAAACCGAGATTAATTTTACAACTTCTGAGTCGCCAAAATAAATTTCGATTGTTGCGGAAATTCCAAATCTCCGAAAGATTAACCCAGAATTTTGAGGGCAGTACTTACTGCTTTAACGGTGTCGATGTAAGCTTTTGAAGCAGTTTCTGGAGACCAAACCAACTTCATTTTTTATCCTCTGATCTTCTTCCTTCTTCTCTCTGCTTCTGTGAATCCAATACGAATCTGCCCCTCCCCCTTTCCGATTCCAGCCACTACGTTTACTGTTCTTAAAGGCTCCGCGTATTTCCAAAGCAAAAAAAATCCTATCGTGCGCAGAAAGGTGTTGGCATTTGAAAGAGAGAAATGCCTCCAGAAAGAGAAGTGGTTTCCCCCCAAGACTTTAAGAGGATTTATAATGGTGCTGAAGAGGAATTCTTTTCCTCTGGCTTTGAGGTTTAGTTTTAACTCTCCGCGGGATTGACCAGCCCCAAGGTTTGTTATTTTACGTCTTGTCAAGTACGGCTTGCTCATTCCTGAACTCCCATCCCCAGTATGCCCCGTAACTGCATTCAAATTTAAAATATGTGCCACTCATCCACTATGTCCCACTATTTTCCTCTTTCTCCTTCCTATCTGATACGGCAATGACGTGCCTGGGATATTTATGGATATTTATTAAGAATGGCAAACGCTGACTCTTAGCTGGTAAGATTTTTGTTGGATATATTTTTTAGAGTAAAAAAATCTATCCACCGTGGCTATTTAGTTTTTTTTTTTCAATTTGATAAATTTTAATAAATTTTAGTTCTAATATCCGTCTAAAAATATATCCGATCTAATCTCTCTCTCCTCCCGTGATCTCTCTCTCCTCTTTTCTTCTACAACACGCGCTGGTCTTAAATAACCAAACCTGTGCTCAAGCGTTAGTCAAATGCTACTTGGGTGTGACAGTTTTGGCACTCACACTTAAGCAAGCCTCAAGCTCTCCTCGGGTGCACCTATATTGGAATCGGCGCCTAGAGTATGCCTCGAGTACTGATATTCTGAAATTGGCACCTTTGGCATGTATCAGGTAT
>JAOVVI020001331.1:0-24855 GCA_028571085.2 Nepenthes alata
TTGATAGCTGGATGATCTAACAGCGTGCTCAGAGACCGAAGCAGCACCGCGACAGATATTTCAAAGGTCCGGATCAAAATATATAATCAAAATCATTTGTATGAGACATACCAAGCCCAATTATAGGAAAAAATCGGCGAATCTCAAATCTAAGTCCAAAAATCCATATTCAAATCAAAGTCCAATGCCAATTGATGCAAAAATACAAATTATGAATCAAATTTTGGTTCTCATTATTTAAACACTAGCTTGAGGAAGGGTTACACATAATTCCGGTAATCTTAGACCAAAATCCATGTACTGTATACCTATAGATAAGGTTGCTCACTACGTTTTACCACCCGCGGATTTTGCTGCATTCCTCAAGCTTGTCAGATATATTAGGACCCCCGAATATATTCTAAGGTCAAGTGAAATTATCCAAATGGGAAGGTCACTATTTTCAAATAAATCTCCCCGTTGGGAGCTGGCCAGAGTGTCCAATTTTCAAATCCAAATGTAGTGACCACAACCCGGCACGTGCATATGACTGCACGGCCAATGCAAAGTTTTATGCTCATTTTTCTAATACAAATATATTAATATAAAAATATACAATGTCTAATAAATTATTCGGATTTTTAAAAAAATATTAAACTTTTCAAAATCATAAAATTCAGTCTAATAACCCCTAAAACATCCAATGAACTACACATGCATGTCCAGAATAAATAAATTGGTATACCGAAAATTCATGCATGTTAGTAAAAATTTTAAATAGTATCTAAAATACATCAGATGCGAAATTAGACCAAAGAAGGGGTTTACAGATACTTGTTTGGACATCATATTTTGCATATCTGAAGAAAGGATGTCCCAAAGTATTTCAATCGAGCCTTCTCTCTCCTATCGCCACGTCCTTTCTCTCTCCTCACCGCACGGGCCACTGCCGCGCGCAGTTGCCGCTTCTCTATCGCAGCTCCACCACTGTGCCGCCTCATGTGGCTTTCACCGGCCTCCCTAGCCTCACAATGTTGGCACCGGCACCGGCACCACTGCGTCGCCATCTTCCTCCTCACGCGACTTCTCGCCGTCGCACAATTCTCTCTCTTGCGCAACCCACAATCACGCACCGCCGTTTCTCCTACGGCCACCGCCAACCACCAACACACCATCTCTCCCGTGTGCCGTCGTCAACACCATTACCGTCACCCTCCGTCGGCTTCTTCGATGGCTTCTCCTCACCGCCACCGACACCGCCACCGGCCAAGCTTCCAACCACCGGCACAGTGCCGTCCTCGCCGCTCATTGCCGTCATCGACTGTCGTCAAACGGCCGCCTTCCTCCCTCTTCTCCCTCTCTTCTTTCTCCTCCACCACCCGAAACCCTAACCCTCTCTCTCTCTCCTCTTTCTCCCTCTCTCCCCGATTCCATCCTTATCTCTGTAAATTTCTTTTTTTTTCCTTTTTTTCTTTTTCTTTTTTGTTTTTCACATATATATATATATATATATATATTATTATATTTTATATTTTTATTTTCTTTTATTCCAAAATCCGAATAAATATTTGGGCGACAACATGGGCGCACCCCGGGCGCCAGCCCAACCGATCCAAACATCCTCCCAAAATTTCTCAATATTTAATTAATTTTGTCATGCCTAAATTTGTCCAAAATTATAATTAATATTAAATTAATCCGAATAAAAATCCGAGATATTACAATGCCTCTGTTGTATGTTGAGTTCCTTATGAGAAAACAGCTACTGCAGACTCTTGTAGTTTGAGTACATCAAAAACTTCTTTCTAAAATGGTAGTGTCTCCATATGTTTAGTACAAAAATGATAGCAACCAATTCCAAGCCATTGGTCGGATATTTCTGCTTATTGGCCTTTAATTGACGAGACCCATAAGTGATCACCTTCACCTAGTGCATTGACGCATAACTTAAGCCCTTCAGCAAGGCAACATAGTAAACTACAAATCTTCATGTACCCTAGGGTGTTAAAAATTTAGTGCTGACATCAACCTCCTCTTTGGCTCCTTGATGCTTTGCTCACATTGGCTGGACCATACAAGCTTAGCATCCTTCTGCATAAGTTTGGTCAATGTCATGAGCCTCTTATAATAACTGGCTGGGCCAGGAAAACTCCTTGCTTCGATCAGATTTGTAGGACGTGCTCAATTCATTATTGCCTCAATCTTTGATTAGTCTATTGAAACCCCATCTCTAGAAATCACATGCCCTAAAAATGCTACCTCCTTCAGCCAAAACTTGCGGTTCTTAAACTTTGCATGCAATGGCTCCTCCCACTACCTGTGGAATACCAACCTCGGATGCTCCATATCTTTGAAAAATTATTAGAGTATATCAATATATCATCGATGAAGATCACAACTAAACCATCCCAATTTTACGTCATGTCTATAAATACAGCTAGTGTATTTATCAGTACAAAGGGCTTTGCCAGAAATTCAAAATGCCTACATCTTCTAGACGGCTTTCATTGATCCTAGCTAATAATAGCCAGATCAAAGATCAATCTTGGAGAACATGCTAGCCCCTTCTAGCTAGTCAAATAAATCGTCAATCAAAGGGAAGTGGGTACTTGTTCTTGATCTTCACCTTATATATCTCGCTATAATTGATGTATAACTGCACGGATCCATCATTCTTCCTTATAAAGTGAAATTGGCAATCCACATGGAGAAGTACTTGGTCTAATGTAACCTTGATCAAGCAACTCTTGCAATTGAACCTAGTTCCTTGAGTTAGCAGGGGTCATCCTGTACAAGGCTTTTAAAATATGTGCAGTGCTTAGAAATATGGCGATCACAAACTCTATCTCTTGCTTGGGGTAGTCCTAGGAACTCCTCACGAAACACATATGCAATGTCCTCAAGCTGTTCTCTCTGTGCTATCATAGACACAAATTTAATGAGGCCCTAGCACCCACTCTAAAGAAGATGGCATGCATGGACCACCGATAACACTATGGTCATGATGCAACTCTCAACCTCTCAATACTCTAAACTCTGGAAAATTAGGGATAGTGAAGTTGACCACCTTACGGAAATAGCCCACTCTAGCATGGTATCGTAGAAGCTAACCAATCTAATACAATTCCTTGGATCTCCTTAAAATCAATCATCCTCAAAGAGATCAGATCCACTAAGAACTATAATTTGCCACTGGCACTACACAACTAGGGTACAATACTCCTACGGAAATAGGCTAAAGCACAAAAACCAAAAGATTTAGAATTCCCAACATAAAAACCAAAGTCCAAAAAATACATATTGGCCTACCTCAACGTAGAATTCCTAGAAAATAAAGCTAAGTCCTCAAATCATCTCTAATCGCCTAATATCGTCCAAATATCGGCAATTTCTAAATCCGCAATTCTTACTTCACAAGACCTTTCTCTAATACCATGGATATGGCAACCCAACCCTGTCAACCCTCACGCAAATCAAAGTCGTGCCTTGCTAAGCCCAAGATCCCAAAAAATCTTATGCTCCGATACCCCTAGATGTGGCTACAGGGACTTGGTCTATAATTGCTGGCTTGTCGCTCACTACGAAAAATATGAATCTCATAGAACCATCATAATCATATGCCATAAATGATAAAATATGATCATTAAGGTCAGCAATCGTGATATATCAAAACCACAAGGAAAAACACAGCCCTGAAACTAATATCAAAGCCAGAAGTATCATATTGTATCACAATTGACAATGTCTATAACATCTGAAATTTATCCTGCTAGGATCTCTAGCTATTCACCATCTCCAAGGCTCTCTGTAGACATGACAACTTCAAGACCGGCTCGCACAATCACCGGTACCATATTGTGTGGGTCCCAATGTTTTTCCTTAATGATGATTAATTAAATTAAGTAATGAAATTATTGATGTCAATTGAGATTTTGGGTCAAATTGAGTTTTTTACTGATATAAGTTAGACCTAGTAACGCCTGATTAGCACTTGACCCATGCAACTACATATTTTGGACTGTAAGGTCGTGCTTGAGAGATACCTTTGGAGTGCTCGTGTGTACTTTAAGCAAGTTGGTTGTGCGTGATGCGTGCCTAATCGACACATATGAGTGTTTGAAGCAGAATATTGATGCCTGATGCTTGCCTATTGGACATTGGTGTGCAGTAAAGATTATGCTTGTGTGCCTGATGTACGCCTGATAGGCACACGTGCCAATTTCTATATAAGGTATCCTTGACCCATTTTTAGCCATTTTTGTACGATTCTTGAGAGAAGAGAGAGAAAGAGAAAGAGAAAGGAGAAAAACAAAGGAAAGAAAGAAGGTAGGAGAAGAGGAAAATCAAGTGAAATTTAGGAGATCTTTGCTAAATTCAAATATAAGATAAGTGCATTCAAGTTTTCTTTCCTTTATTGCTGATTTTTCCTTACTTTTTTAAACATTTATTGTTTCAAATATTTATGAATATATGATTTTTGTATATAAAATGTTATTGCCTTGCATGTATGGGTTCCCATTCCTCTTTCATAAAAGTTTGATAAAATACATATCTTGAATGCATACATATTATGTTTAAATGACGAGTTTCTACAATTTGATGCTTTTATGTCTTAAATATTTAAGTGTATATTTTTGCATGTCTTCATGTCTTGGATTATCATAAAATGTTCATTCATGTTCTATACTATGAAAGAAATTAATGAAATTATATTAAGTATATTGAATTCCTATAGTTTTTGAAATTATAACTTTTTCATGTCTTTAACATGCATCCTAAAATTTCTGCATGTTATGATTTCAGTACATGTCACATATTTAAAGAAAATACTCTCAATAATTTTGATAATATGTGTATTTTCTTCAATATAAGAAAATCTAATAATTGTTCATATTTTAGTAGAGCTTTTAGTTCGATTATGTGTAGACTATTGTAGAGAATTGATAGAATATTGAAGATTTTCTAGTATATTATTAGTAAATTGAAAGTCATCCCTATCATTTGTGGGTCAAAAAAGTAGCATTTCGCCCCGCCTATTGGATTTTATATAGACTGTCCAACTACAGGTCTTGAACAGTATTGTATGGTCTTAGGTTATGTGGAAATAATTAAAACCTAAGTTTTGATATTCACCTTTTATTTGTGAGGTAATCACCGATCATTGGATCCCTATATTTTTGTATAATTTGAGTATATTTTAGATAATTATACAGATTGTTAAATTGATCATTAGTTTTGGAATATGCATGATAAGCTTACAAAATAATGTTATCGGTTTTTCAGTATTTGATCATTATATATTTCAGTATGTCTTTTGATATTTATATATGTTTACTTATGAAAAGTCATATACCTTATTGAGTAATTGGCTCACTATTACTTTTGTTTATTTAAACTTTTAGATTAGAGGACTTGGTGTTTACTTGCAAGTGATCCGTTAGAAGGATAGCTATTCAAGAGCTAGATTCAGGATGTTGGATTTAGTTTTATATATTAATGTCAGAAAGAACAATAGTTTTAAGTTTGTTAGTTTATTTTAGTTGTCAAGTATTGCAATTTCAGACAATGGTAATTTATGGTGTTAGTGTTTTGAGTTGGTTTTGGTTTTCTTTAGCAATTTGGTCGAATCATGATTTCAATTACTCTAATTTTAGTATGGATACTTCTCTTTATGTATGTTTTGATATCATGTATTATTGGTATTTGGAGCCACTTTTGGGTGTCGCATTTTGAAACATGTCATATTTGTCGGTATTTGATTTTCAAGTTCACGTTCCAATGCTATTTTGAGTTTTTAGTCAGTGGAATAAATAATTGAAAATTAAGTAAATAAAGATTAAAAATCTGATCTAAGAAAGCATGGATTAAGAAAGTAATGTAATTGATTTTCGTGATTGGGGATGTGACATGTACTACTCTAAGAGAAACAAAATAGCAGGGTGAGCTAAATGCCCTGAATCAACTTCTGACAGAAGTCAAACACAATGGAAGGTGAGAATCATCCAATGAACTACTCATCAAGCAGAACTATGCTCAAAACACAATACAAGAAGATACAAAAATATGGAACAACAATAGTTCTTGGATATTTGAAACTCAATATCAACAAATGAACAATATAAACCATCGCACAATATCAACAATATCAAGGGAGCAACAAATGATATCAATTACTCAAATAGCTGTAATTGAATTATGATGAATCCTTATATGAAACTTGAGGTCTCAAAGTATCTCGAATACTAAGGTTTTTCGTTGGATTTTCTTGAAAATTCAACACAAGGTCTAAATACCACAAGATAACAATGAATCTCCATCGACCTTTTTTTGTTACTGCGAATCAATGGTCGATATATTTATATCCCTATCGGCTTGATAAATTCTAGAAGATACTACATTTATGATATGCAACTACCCCTATAGGAGGATTGCTTGTAGCATGACCTATTCACCTTCCATGTCCCTCACCATGAGATCCTAGATATCTCATTGTATCATGTTACAAGGCTATAAAAATTCCACCACAAATTCTATCAACCTCAATCACTGGATATGAAATCAATATCAAAAGTGGAGCGTATGCTAAGGTTCTATGGAATCCCATTCGCCTAAATATCTTAGATGTTTTGTCCGTGCTCTTATACTTAGCCATAGATCACAAAAGGAGAATACTCAATGTGAATCAAAGGACAACTCCAATGAATTAACGATAGAAGGAACAAAGGTTCAAAGTCGATCACCTAAGTAATCCACGTGGTCATCTCTAACTAAGGCCCGCTAAAATCTTCAAAACTCAGGAATCACACTCGTAGGTCTCAAAACAGACAATTTAACTCGTTCTCAAAACTACCCTTCTGGCATTCGAATGTCTCATCAATTGTCACCTCTAGCATTCGAACGCCTATGGCAGCATCAAACTCTGAACACTAGTCTCTATGAAAACGAAGCTGAATGCAGTATAAACTGTTATGCTACCACTAAGGCCTTGCAACAGCACATTATAATATTATTTCTTATTTAAACGTAATTGATCCTACGGATTCAGAATTCATACTTTGGGCTAGTGTTCGAACATCAGAATATAGTCTCTACTTGAGCAAATGAAATGTGGATGATGAAGCCTGATTCACCTATATATCTATGCTATTATCAAATAAAGCTAGAACATAACATAGCATTAGTGATCCAACAATTCTAAAGTCACATATAAGACATATAATACACTCTACGTGGTGTTTGAATGGCACTCAAATGCTGGAAAATATGTCATTCGTACAGCACACGAACATCACCTCGAATGCCTCACTAAAACACATAAAATCATGCTAAAAGGACTTCTATCTTGCACCAAAATATCAATTTAACGTGTGTATCTGACTCCTGAAGAAAAACAGGGGAGAATTACATTGGAAGGAACTTCAAGGATTAATCAAAAGAAAGTCTAAATTAACATACCTCAAGCATTTTGTCTTTGTTTCTTCGTTCTTTTCTCTCTTTCTCCAACTCTTTCTTTACAGGGCTCTCTCCTCAGATAATACTTTTGCCTCACCTTCTCAAATACTATAAGGCTCTACTTAATAAGAAGTGGAGATCCTAATGGCTCTTAGGGTTAAAAGAGCCAGCTGACTAGGGTTTAATGTAATTCCCTCCAATTAATTTCCTGACTTCATTTTGAATATATTACACCAATATTTCTGCCCCCTTTTTCAGCACTCAAACCACTGAGAATCCCCTAATTTACTAATATAATTTAGCTCCCAAATACAGTGGAAGTAGCCGGTTTAGAATTGAATCATTCTTCCCGCAAATACTTCAATTAATTTTGAATAATAATATCCAATTTGAATTATAATCTTGCCTCAAATCACTCTAATAAGTCAACTCAATAACCACTTTCCAAGTTCAAACCTCTAAAACTGCTTGCTAAATTATTGGTTTTTAATTTGGTTCAAATTTTGAATTTTAGTTTCTCCAATAATACTTGCGGATTTGGCTAACTATCACAGCAAACTTCAATTATTAATTATTCTAGCAAAATCTCGGTTAACTTGGTTAACCAACAAAACCAACATTCAATACTAAATATAAATCAACTGAATGCTCATTGAAATTGGACAACTAAACAAACAATTGACTTTCCAATTTCCTACTTAAAATGTTCAAACTTGTAGACTTTTGAATTTTCCCCACCTGTTTTAATCCTCAATTGAATGTTGAATAATATTTGATTTTGAAATATAATTTTGCCCTAGAGGCCTCAATCAGACGAGCGACAATATCCTTTAACTCCATGTTTGGTTCTTCTAATTAACACTAGGAAGATTGAAAGGACTTGGGGATCCATAATCTCATTTCATTTAGACCTTGTAAATAAGCAGAAACAAAATATAATATATGTTATGTGCATTCTTTACTAGATGTAAATCAATTTTCATAGAAAAGTATATTACCAAAATAGATTCGAAACATTAAAGAAAAATAACGTACATATTTTGATAACGAAAGAAAACCTTGGTAACCAATAATTTTGGAGTAAAACCTCCGAAATTCTTCAACCAGTTAAAGAAAAACAATATAAATGTTAACCTATAGATTGGTGGTGCAGATGCATTGAATATTTGTTAATTCACTCCTGACACTTGACCCATATTAAGGAACTCCTTTGCTTTACTCGTAATAATGGAACTGGATACCTTCTAGTTTTCTTATCGAATTTGCTTCACTTATTGAATAATCTTCTGCACTATTGGATTCTAGTGTTCATGCCATTAACGTACCAATGAAGGTTTAAAAGTTGGAACAAGTGTGTAAATAATGGAGGAAATGATTGAGTAAGAAAACCTTGAAAATTTGTTTCGAGAAGATAAATGGTTGTGTTAATAATGAAGGTTTATAAGTTTGAATAAGTCTTTTGATCGATTTGCTCATGTATGGATCAGGCACTGATTAGGAGTGGAAACTAGGAGACAGTGCATATGCAATGAATAGGCGTGTATCTAGTGCTGATTATCATAAACATTTTAGAATCCTTCAAATCACCTATTTACCTGATTGCGGAATACATTAATATAAGATATTTTTAACATTCTTCCTTTTCGGTAATTTCGTGATAAAATCCCTTGTATAAAAAAACTACAAATTCAGATGCCACTAAAATAAAATCCGTGAATATAAAAAACCTACTCCGAAATAAATAGCAAACAACGATACTAAAACATCTCACTTTCAAATGCAAGAGCATTTGTTATTCCTGATCAGATACAATTAGTGCAAATATAAGAAATATATGTAGAAATAAACAATAGAATTGTGAAGTTTATTAAGGATTATTATATAGCAATAGTAGAAAGGAAGAAGTTTGAGTACAAAACTAGCAATACATCTATGCTTCGCAAGAAAATACTCTACTCCCCCTTTTATTCTACTCACCACTCCTCTACTCTCTCTTTTTGTCACGAATTCCAAAACAGATATATCAATCAGCCCCAGAGTGGCCATTGTCTCTCATTGAGTGTTGTTATTAAAAACTGTGGTCCAAGCTCCCTCTCACGTAGGCATCCTAGGCGTTAGGCCGGGCACTCCGAAATCCCTCTAGGACATGACACTCTAAGCATTCTTGATTTGTTGTAGGCCGAGATATATTTGCATTTATGGTGGTGAGTTGATTGAATATCTGAGAGAGCTGACCTATGATAATGGAAGAGGCAGATGAGGACAGGGGTGGCTTATGGATAGGGGTGGCTCAGTCTGGGGCTAACTAAGACAGTTCGGCACATGGATAGGACTCATCCATAGTACCACGGCAATCAGGGAAGCGGCGGCGGGTCTTTGCCTGGCCCTTCTCATAAGTGGTGCGGTCAATGGGTCTTCTTAAGGGAACACGAGGAAGGTCCGAAAATGATACCCCCAAGATCTATGATCAGGCTTTGATTCAGACAACTGTAATGAAGTTGCCATCCATTTTGCTCACAAAAAACAAAAATCATGTGAGTGTAGATGCGATGGGAGATTAATCAACCGCCTGAGGAGGAGAGCATGGAGGAGTAAGTTTTATCTAGAGGAGGAGAGGCCTAGTGTGTCACAAGAAAAATATTGTTGAACATAATCTGGCATACTCCAAGCTATTGGGTTATGAAATGCTTCGTCTTAAAAGATTTTCCTTGTTAAGTTAGGGAGTGCCATGTAGGAATGAGGCAATCTCGTTGTAAATGGGCATTTCATGAAACGAATAAGGGTAGTCTGGATAGGGCACCAAAGGGAGATGAATAGTGCTTGCAATCATCTTTGGAGTGATCCGAAGGATGCTCTCCTGCAAAAAAAGTAGAAAAAGAGTCGGACTCTTTCAAACTTCAACGACACCCAACAGGATTTGTTTCACTAGTATGAGAGATCTCATTAAAGGAGATAAGAAAACCATTACCATGGTGGAGCCTAGTGAACCTATGAATAGAAGGCCCAAGAGCTCGAGGGAGAGAAGAGAACATACCTCAGATTCGTCTTAGATTTGGAAGAAAATAATAGATCGAGCAAGGATGAAGGTAGAGAGGGAGGGAGAAACAAGAGAAAATTGGAGGAAAGAGAGTGAAATGAGTTTCAGCATATGAATAGCACAAGAGGAAACAAGGACACTGCAGATCGACGCATGAGTGTGCACAGGGCGTGCCTTAGGCGCTGTAGGATGGAGTATCTGCACAAGAGCGAGAGAGGCACGCTTCAGGTGTTGACGTTCTGGAATAACTGTGCGCGAGTGAGAGAGAAGCGCGCTTTAGGCGCGGATTATTCTGGACAGAATATGCTCGGCCACTGGATAGGCACCAATCAAGTGTAATACAATATGGCCAGTGCATTTGGTATGCAAGAGGCACTGCAAGCAAAAGAGAAGCGGTGCACGGGCGGGATAAGGCCGTGGGTCAATCATAAGAAAAAACCTGCAATGTTTTCATTTTATTTTATTTGTCATTATTTTTGTATTGTTTTTATACAATTTATTAGATCATCTTATTGGCCAAGTTACTTTTTAGTCTACAAGATCTCTTTTTTTTGTCCAGATTTTCTTTCCGGAGTTAATTTTTTTAGTTAATTTAGTAATTAGTTCCTTCTAATACATAATTTGATTCACATGATATTTAATATTTTTGATTTTCTTATGTTCATTTTGAATGTGAGGTGTGTAACAGTGGCCATATATGACCAATTTTCCCACATCAATAACATATAGGCATAAACTTAGAGATGAATTGAGATATATTAGATTGACTCCTTAGTTGGTTTGCAATAAGTATTCTTCCTATTTAACCCTTATGATTGTTGTTGTACACAACCTTTGATAATATTCTTCCTAGGGACAGAGATAGCTGGAACAAAAATAGTTTTGGAGATGACTTTTGCTTTAATCATGTTTTCAGCAAAGTGTAGAACATTTTATTTTTTTTTTTACTTTCCCAATACCAATTAATTTTTTTGTTTTCTACTTAAAAATATTTTAAGGTCATTTCTGACTTTTTCAATGTTGGTTTTAAGAGTCTTGATTAGTTCTTTTAAAGTTTTGTTTATATTTTCAAGTTATTGATACTTATTTTTGATGAGGTTAAGTCCGGTTAGAAAAGTAATTTTTTCTTTTTTTAGATTCAAAAAATTTTTTATTAAGTGACTTGTTAGGTCGTTTGACCTTTAAGAATTTCCTAATCATAGGCCTCTTGAAGGTTAGCAAAATTATTTTTTGACTCATGTTTAGAGTTATTAGATTGTTCTAGTTTTTTTCCTAAATCCTTATCATATGTACTCACTGAAGTCATGAATTCCATAACATTACCTTGCCTTCTTCCTAAATCTTCATATCAAACTTGCTTCACTTGCAGGATAATTTCTGCATATTATCATATCCCAATGTTCACGCCATCAATGCACCAACGAAAGTTTATAGATTGAAGCAAGTATATAAATAATGGAGGAAATGGTAAATGAAAAAACCATGTCAATTTATCTCAAGAATATTGTATTGTTTTCTCAAGAAAAGGATGGCATTTCACATTAAATAATGAGAGCTTTAGGGTTGCTGTCGATATTCTCTCTCTCTATGTTGGTCATCAAAGAATGGAAAAGAGGTACATAGAGAAAGGGTTGAAAATTAGCCTAAAAACACGTGGCCATTTATAAAACAGCTCCCCAGTGCACTTGTGTTGAATAGGCACACATTAGACGCAAAGGTGTTAGCAGAAGGGCCGCACCCCAGTAGATGTGTACCACTCGAACGTATATCAAGTATGGGTATTTTGGGTAAAATGTGTTCATGCGCGGCTCAAGTGCATATTAGGCACCAGTATTTTGAACAAAATGTGTAGTCACGCGCAGATCTAGCATAAAATTTGGCAAATGCGGATTTGCAAAGAACAAGCATGTATCAAGTGCTTGACTTTATAAACGCTTGAGAATTCCTAACAAAAATAATTAAAGATATGGCCCTTAATATGAATGATTTTCAAATAGAATAACTTTAAATATTCCACAATATTATTGCCTCCCAAACCTCTAATCAGCGGAGCATGCATTACTGATTACCGAATATTAACCTGCCAAATATCCTTCCGATTGCTAAGCATCCCAGCTTTCCGAAAGGGCTCCCATCAGCCAGAGAGAAGGTGAATTTTTCACTTTTATTTCATAAATAATAATCTCCAAATTTAAGTTTAATTAACTTACTCGCATGATGAGTTACCAAAATAAATGTATCCTTATATATTCCAAGTATTCTATCCTCCCAAATATAAATCCAATCAGCGGAGACAATACCCAAAATTTGCCCAATATTATTTTTATCAATAACCTTCCAAATTATTGGTAATTTATTCTCCAAGAAGGCCCCACAATATTTGCAAGCAAATTGGCTCACACAATACTAATTCCAAATCATCAAGGTTCTGGGTCTAATAGGCCTGGTTTCATAATATCTACCCTATTAATTGCTTGTCATAATTTGATTAACCTGAAATAATTGAAATAATTATCATCGAATTAGCATGCATCAAATCTGCCAAACCGGGGATGTTTCAAAAGTGATGGTGGAGGTTGGTCTTAAGCTTTCCAACAGGATTTCGTCCTCAGCCTCTGATAATTTTTTTTCCTGCTGTACTTTGCAATTTTTTTTCTTTCTTTGTTTTGGCAACGGAAAATTTTTTCAATATTTTTTGTCAACCTTTTTTTTTTTTGTACAAGATAAGATAACCTATGAAGTGTGAAGAAGTTTGTTGTGCCTTGCCCTGGCTAGGATTTTCTTTACTGGTTTTTGTGAGTTTTTTTTGTATGGTGATGGATTAAACAGTTTGATGGTAATTGGTCATGGGGTTAAGATAATAATGGGTTGGTTTCACAAGGTTGGTGGGTAATAGGAAGCAAGACGGGTCAAAATCAATCTCTCATACCAAATTTGATATAGTGATAGGGAAATAGGGAATGGAAGAAGAAGAAAAGGTGGAAAGCGGAGAAGCAGAACAGAAAATAGAGAAAATGGATAAGCTGGTTACTAGGGGAAGAAAAAAGAAATGCAGTCTCTTAATAAAAATTCAACTTATATTAAATAATAAAATTAAAATTCTTATATAGAGGCACCCTGCTTCTATTTTAAGTAGAAAACATATAGAAATTTCTAATTAACAATTTCTTAAAATAATAAAATAATGAATTAAAATGTTACCTTCCTATGTGTTTTCTTGATGACTACAAAAATTACACAATTTTAAAAATCTCTAAGATATGACAAAATATGAAAATAAATAAAGACAATCAAATTTGAGTACATCAAACTCCTAGACCCTTGTATCTATTTGTATGTACACTTCCATGATTCCAAATCTTTGGTATTTTCATCACAACTTATATTAATGGTATTGTTTGGATATATTTTATATTATTAATGGAGATGAGATTGCGTTTTGTTTTAATTAAGGAATCATGTTTAATGTTTTATGCGTGTTGGTTTATGTAAGAAATTAATGATTCAATTATGTGCATGTGGAATATGGAAGTAAATTTGTAGATATATAGTGTTGCATGTTGCTGAATTGTGTTCCCGAGAGCCTTCATTTTAGGAACATTTAAGGTTTGTCTGAACCAAACACTTCTAGAATTGTGGCGTTTTGGTGCAGCTTAGCTCTTGTTGAATGTCAGACTCTTAAAACACTAGTACTTGAGCTCCGTTCAAATACTAGCAGACAATTTCTGATGGGAGTTTTTTTGTTGCTGTAATTTTCCTATGTTATTCTGTGATCCAATCAAGTAATATTAAGGTTTATTTGTGTCATAATTTAAGTTTTTTCCTTAAAGTGATATACCGAAGCATGAGAAATTTGAGGTGTTTATATTCTGCCTTGGGTACTTAAAGTTATTTTTGCTACTGTTTTGCAATCACGTTTAGGAGGGCTTTGTATAAATGACAAAGGAGAGAAAGAAGAAGTATTTGGTGAAAGAAAATGAAGAAGTGCTTTTGTGAGGATGGAGACTACCTAGGCAAGTATATTCTTTGACTCTCCCTTTACTTTGCAATGGACATTTTATGATTATCCTTTGTTTTGCAAGTAAATGTTCTTTGTCTATTTGTTGAACGTATGAATTTTGCTAATAAATCTCAATATGCATTTGTTTCATTTTATTCGGTTATATATATTTACTTTCGTTTGTGCATTTGTTTCTCTTGTTGAATATATCGTGGCCATAAGTATTCGTTTTCCTTCACATAGTCGCCTTGAGTATGTTATCCTCTTGATGCCCTTATATTTGTTCTTAATATGGCTTCCATTCTTGTACTATGCTTCCGTTGGAATTCGTCATATAGGTTCAAATGGATTCCAGGAGCATTTATATTCTTGTATCTTAGGAAGCCTTAGAAGAGAATAGCTCCTTTTCATACTGAATCCATGTCATATTTTTGTTCCTTCCTTGGTTTGGGTCCTATAATCTGAAGTTGTACTTTGTCACTTTGCTGGTATCTCACAGCACGAATCTTACCCTTGGTGCTATGGAATTAGTGTTGAAGCGTTTCTTTGATTCTTTTGTCATATCGGAGCTTTATGGATAAGTTATATACAATACGTTAGGATGCTACAGAATCTCAAAATATGGAACTCGGATTCCTTAGTAAATTCTACCTGGTACAGAGTCTAATTTATTCTAATTTCATGGATATTGGTTTAATGATCCTCTATATATCTGAAATCCACATTATAAAACTTGGCCTTTTATGATGTAGAGCTATCCTAAATGTAGACATTTTTCTTTAAAATAATTGAATCATTATATGTTAATTGCCGGTTAATATAGCATGTGACATGTTCAGTATAGCATTTTCATGTAAAGGTTTAGGAAGGTCTGCCCACGGAATATAATAGGGGCTTACAACCCTATTAATAGTGTATAGGCATATCAACAATTCATTTAGACCCTACCAATATGTGGTACATTGGCCCTTGGTTCGAACAATAAGGAGTTATTTGATGGTATTATAATATGTTTTTGAGATTAAGACATTCAAACTCAATTTGATATTCGTTTCATTTTTCATATTTGTGGCCCTTGACTCATACCATTTTGAGCTTGTATTTTTTTGTGGCGTATGTTATTCTCTATGGTATTACTTGTTGAGCATTTTGTTCCCTATCGCTTTCTCTCCTTCCAGATTTAGTAACAGGTGCAATGGAGGACAATGCAGGTTGATGATGGACAATATGATGATTTCTGTTAGCTTTTGGGGAGAGTTTTGTATATCTGTTTTATGGTAATCAATTTATATTTGTAATGTTTATGGCATTGTAGTATTTGCGGATTGGTTATAGTTTCGGTGATCCTATGATGTATAATTATTATCGGTGTTATCAGGGTGGTGCAATGGAAACGTCGCAGCATGTCTTTGGAATATGGTTTAACGATTGATTATCATTCCAAGGTTTATTAGTGCAGCATAATTATGCAGTTATTGAATTTCATTGTTCGTGGCATCCTTTCTATTGAAGCTTGTGCTTCGTGCTGAGTTTCATGTAGTTTACTTGGAGCACACTTTTGTCTTTTCTTTTGGGGGGGTTTCAACGAGGCATGAAATATTAGACCAGCTTGGTTTGAGGCCTAACTTTGAGTGCTGAGAATGTACTGACGAGTGTGTTTTACTTTGAACTAAACAAAGCTATTGTCCATGATGTAACTGTACAAACACAAGCTGGATGCAATTGCAGATATTGAAAGTGGAAAAGATATCTGAAACAAACTAAAGAAGCAGCATACACCTATGTCTCGTTCATTATTCAAGCAGCCCACCGGAATTGTGTGTTACTACAGAGTATATGAGCCGATCTAATCTCAGAACCAGTATTATTGATGGTCGATGCTTTTAGGTGTCTGTTGCTTGCATTGCTCCTTCCATGGCAGAGCAAGTTGAGGCGGCTTCGGTGAAGGGATGATATTTCCAGCGGAATCATGAATTATGAGCCCAGAAAAATCAGGGAGCTGGCACTTCTTCCCCATCATTATGCTCTTCTGCCAAAGAGACACTTGCTGCCCCTCTCCCCCCATGTGAATGATGCTATCCGGGTTACTTTTGTTTCTCCCAAATCTAAATCGAGCCCTCCATCTCCCAAGTTTTCTGGAATGAGAAGCGCACAGGAGCAGTGCAAATGCACAGAAGACGAGGCCGAGAGCTCCCAGCCCTGCTCGAGGCATGCTCGTCCAAGTGTATGCCCAGAGGTGGTGAGCCATGGCTTTAGCAGAGTGCGAGGAGTTTGTTTTGATCGTAGCAAGGTTGCTTGGTTGCCTTATAAGAGACTGATACCCACCCAACACATCTGGACAAGTTGGTGGACAAATTTGTTGGCGTGCAAGTCAACTTCTGGGGTACTGGTTTTGGATTAGTTAAATCAAGAACACCAGAACCAGTTTCTTAATAGCGAATGACCTGTTCCTATTTTTGGCATATCCCACTTGTTTCTAACCAATTCATTGATAAATAGCTCAACAAAATTTTTCTAATGTAATTCCCATGACCCTTTATGGATGGAATTATTGCTTATGCTTTGTTTAATTCTGAAAAAAACAAAAATTAAAACTAACCAAGATAATGATATTAAAAATAAAAATGATGCTAACGTATTATATTCTTTGGTTGTCTGCATGTGGATGAAAACTACATGGATAAGAATATTAATATTATATATGTTGGTTTGGTTGCGAATGAAAAAGCATAGAGGGCCGTTCGAGAAGAAATAAGATAAAAATGTGATTTAGTATAAATTTATTATAATTTATTTTTTATTATTTTTCCATCTTTGCATTTATCTAAAATTTTGGATCATATATATAAGATATTTTATTTTATTTTGTTCAATCGATATGAAGTTTATATTTATGGTTAATTGAATTGATAATTGAATAATGATTAATATTAAAAAAATAATGAAGTTTGGGATTGAAACATGAGACGTGACAAATGTAAGCAAAATTATAAGGAAATAAAAATAGAATTTAAAAATACATTTAATATTTAATTTGATAGATTTAGTTTAAAGATAATTTAAAATTTCATTTCTTCTCTCTTCATTCTGTTCTCTTTCTTTCTTCTTTTTAAACTTTTTATGCAAAAATGCTCAAAAATACTATGCAAGTCTTTATATAGACAAATTAGTGCATAAATGCCACATTGGATACGCATTAGGTACTCTGCAAAACCTCAGTTGCGCATGATCATCGTCTTAGGTGTGGCTCAGGACTAAGCAATGTGTCAATATTAGACTCGAGCACTTAAGAAGTGCTTCTCAAGCACGTCCAATCTGTCAAAAGTCTGCATAAACGTGTGTTGGGCATGCCTCAAGTGCCAAGCTTGCTTTCTTTTCCGAATTTTTCTTCAAATTTATACTATATAATTATTTTTGATATATTTTAAATAAATTAATAATATAAAATTAAATTAAATAGGAACTGAATGTTACACAATAATAACGCATTCATTTGTGAATCTTTTGTAGGCCATACATGAGTTTTTGCCAATTCCATCATATCTTAGATTTTTAGGCATATGGATCATTCGATTTATCACTTCAACCATTCTTGAAAGAAATATAAGAATCTCATTATCTTGCTCAAATCCTCCAGCTTCTAAAATTTTGGTACCTATCACCTCATAATTTACAAAATTTAGACAAAATCTCTCTTATAATATGCTATTATATTATCATTTGTTATAACTCGGGTTATGATGTTGCACATTATATCATTAGCAATTCCATTATTTTTAAAAGAAACAAAAAATATATATATATATAAAATAATAATTTTCTATAATTTTGAAACAACATGAACTTCTCATAGACTTATATATGGTGTAATTCATAAATAATCTTGAATAGGGAAAAGATTTCTACAATAAACTTTAGCATTCTTCTTGAACTCAAGCAATATATGTCAAAATTTAAGAAAATTTAGGAATAAAGAATGTGCATGTCAGCCAACACATCAAAAGGAGCTTTCATGAACACTTCCATGGAAAAATGGAAGCATAATTTTCAGATTTTTTTAATAAATAAGAAGAAGAAACTTAGAAAATTCAGCAAAAGAATAGCAAATTAGGCTTGAAATCAATTTTCCTTAAACTTAATTCTCAATAATCCTTTAATTTTTCACTCCAAAATTCATTTCTTTTTCTCCTTCTCACTCTTATTCTTTTCTTTTTATCTCTACATTATCACATATTTGGTGCAAGTTCACAAGCAAATTGAGCACATGCACAGTTCATGAGTCCTTCAAATGCCAACCGCTAATGGTCAGTGTATATTTGATTAGTGAAAATAAAAATTTGATTCCTAATAGAATATTTATTTTATTATTTGATTCCTTTTTAATAGAAATAAATATTTTTTAATGAATATTTATTCTTCTAATTTTAAAAATAAAAAATACCACATACTTTTAGGTATTATCTATTTCTTACATATAAGAAAATAGTAATTCTCATATTATTATTACTACTACTACTACTACTATAAATTTTTACTATATTTTTAATATTATTATTACATATTAAATATTAGAATACTAATTCTCAACTTATTCTATTCTAATAACCAAATATGGGAATAAAAATTTTTAACTTTATTCATATTTTACTCTATTTTTTAGGAATAGCTATTATATTTATACTTTATTCCAATTTAATAACCAAACATACACATTTAAATCCACGATTATCATTAATTCTAGAAATAATTATTCTATTTTTTAATTTTATTCCTACTAAGTAAATAACCGAATCCACTATTCTATCAATTGAATCCACAATTATCCTTGATTACTTACTCAATTATTTCAATTCAAGTATCAATACGTCAAAAGTAGCACTCGGGGTACCACAATTAGCGCACCAGTTCCCCAATACATCTTCAGGGTAACTATTCTGTTGTGCCTTCTGTTGGTGGAGGTGGCAACGAAGAACTTAATATTTTCTTTCACCTGGTGTGAGCCAACCAAGCCTTCATTTATATAATCGGAGCACATCCTTTCAATCAAGAATCCATTGGTGGGGAAGTTCATCCTTTGTGCGTCGCAGAGTCAAGGAATCCACTCTAGGTGGGGATTCTTGGATGCGCTTGGCCATATTTATCTTGTCATGAGAGACATGTGTAAGCATATAATGTGGTTTAAATAACCACAAAAGCGGAATAAATGATCGAGTTTTATACCTCCCGCCATTTGCTTACTCTGTTTTTGGGTTCTGAGATTCGGACCGACTTTGAACTTCTGGATATGCCTTACTTTTCTAGATGTGTATTGTCTGAGTGAGGTGCCAGGGACAAAACCAAAATGCGTAATTTATAAGGCAAATTCATCAAATGCCTTAATCGAATGTTACTTTGATCAACCGGCCAAGATTGATGAGCACGTAAATGGGAGAGTTATCATCACTTAAATGGACCACTAATGCTTCAGCAATCAATGGAATGAAACGGAAGAAGGAGATCAAGCGTCGTGAAGATGAAACGAAGGGAAGAAGCAATTGGCTGAACCGCGGCTCAAACAGCTTGAAGAAGCCGGTTGGCAAGTGGCTCGGTTCGGCTTCGGCTGCTGAAGCCTACATTCTCCCACTTGGTCTATATTTTTATTTGATATGATAACCAAACCCATCAATTCTCAAACTTAAAAAATAAATATACTAATCATGGCGATAAGTCCTCTAATAATGAGTCATATCTTCCATGTATTACAATATATTATATTTCTCAAGTTATGTTCGTATCCAGTAATATTACTTTATGAATAAACCTTATGTTTATTCTTTGTCTAACAATTAATGATATTCTCAAATCAATCAATGTGTACATAATTTTGAGAAAATATCATAACAGATAAATAAAATTTTTTATTAAATATCATTGTCCATACAATAAAAATTACAAAATAAAACTTAATCCCATTTTTGTTACAAGATCCTTGGTGGCATACCTTTTGTCAAAGAATCATCGATCATCAATTCAGTGCTAATATGCTCAATAGTAATTTTCTTTCCTTTAATGAGCTCATTTATGGCTAAAAATTGAATGTCGATATGTTTACTTTGACTGTTACTTTTATTATTTTTAGCCAGAAAAATAGCAGCTGAGTTATCGTAATATATCTTTAATGGCCTTGAGATAGAATCAACCACTCTAAGCCTAGACATGAAATTTCTCATCCATACACCATACTTTGTAGCCTCGAAATAAACAACGAACTCAGCTTTCATAGTAGAAGTAGCAATTAAGGTTTGCTTTACACTTCGTCAGGATACAGCTCCACCGGTAAAAAAAATATATAACCGGATGTTGATTTACGTGAATCAATACATCCAGCGAAGTCTGAATCCGAATACCCCAATACTTCCAAATCGTCGGTCCGTCTATATATAAGTATGTAGTCTTTGGTACATTGAAGATACCTCATCACTTTCTTAGCAGCTTTCCAGTATTCTATACCTAGATTACTCTGAAATCTTTCCAAACATTCTAACTGTAAATGCTATGTCAGCTCTTGTACATACCTGAGCATACATCAAACTTCCAACAACGGAAGCATATAGAATATTTTTTATCTGTTTCCGTTCTAAATTATTTTTCGGGCATTGGCTCAAATTGAACATATCACCCTTCACAATGGGTGCTACACTTGGTGAACAATTTTTCATCCGAAATCACTGTAAAACTTTATTGATATAGGTTTCTTGAAATAAACCCAGAGCACATCGTGGTCTGTCTCGATGTATCTTGATGTCAATGACATAAGATACATCACCCTTATCTTTCATTTTAAATTTATCAGAGAAAAATTATTTCACTTCATACAGCAACCCTTTATCATTTGACGCAAGTAAAATATCGTTCACATATAAAATAAAAAAATAAATCTTACTCCCACTAATCTTCTGATATATACATTGATCTAAAATATTCTCTTCAAAATAAAAAAGAAATAATTTTATCAAATTTTAAATATCATTGATGGGAGACTTGTTTCAATCCATATATGGACTTCTTGAATTTGCATACCAATTGCTCACCATCACTATAGGAGAATCGTTCTGGTTGTTTCATGTAAACCTATTCCTCTAGATCACCATTTAAAAATATTATTTTCACATCCATTTATTGTAATTTCATATTAAAATGAGCAACCAATGCTAAAACTATGCAAAAAGAATCCTTTTTATAGGAGAAAAAGTCTCCGTGTAATCGATTCCCTCCTTTTGAGTATATCCCCTAGGAATGAGTCTTATTTTATATCTTTTAAAATTACCTAATGAGTCTTTCTTTATTTTAAAGACCCATTTACACCTTATGGCTTTCGTCAATTTAGGCAATTCAATAATATCCCATACTCCATTGTAACTCATGGAATTTATCTCTTTTTTCATGGCATTGTACCATAATTATGAATCATTACAACTCATAGCTTGTAAAAACGTTTCACGATTATTTTTAGTTCCAATATTATAGTCTCACTCTTGTAAATATACCATATAATTACCAGGGATTGCTGACTTTTTTATTTTAGAAGACCTTTTTAATGTTGTATCATCATTCTCAACAAGAGTATGTTGTATAACTATTTTAGATAAATCATAAATTTTATAGTTAACTAGAATAGGATGAGCATTTTGTGAAATAATATTGATTGGTTGTTTAATACCAGATTGATCTTGAGGGGTGTTGTGTACAACAATCAACCTATCATTTGAAGTGGAGGGTTGAGAAATCAAATGAACATTACCAGAAATTAAATGTTTTGATCATTTTCTCCCACTCATTAAGTCATTCTTAAAAAAATTTATATTTCTTGATTCCACAATCTTAGTACTGTGAGATGGATAATTAAATATGTATCCCTTGAACCATTCAGCATATCTAATGAAATACCCACTAATAGTTCTTGGATCCAACTTCTTCTCATGTAAATTATAAACTCTTACTTCAGATGGGCATCCTTATATGCGTACATGTTACAAACTCGATTTTCAATATTTCCAAAACTCAAAAGGAGTTTTTGGAATAGCTTTTATTGGGACACAGTTTAATATATACACCACCGTTTTAATAGATTCACTCCATAAGAATTTTAAAAGTTTGGAGTTACTAAGCATACTCCTTACCATATCCAATAATGTTCGATTTCTTCTTTCTGCTACACCATTTTAGTCCGGAGGCCATACATAGTATATTGGATAACAATCCCATATTCTTGAAGAAATCTTATAAATGGATTAGACGTTTGTCCATTTTTAATATATCTTTCATAGACTCTTCACCTCAATCTGATCTCACAATCTTTATTTATTTTTTTTATTATTTTTCTACTTCTACTTTAAATAATTTAAACGCATCTAAGGCTTTATTCTTATTATGAAGCAAGTAAAGATATATATATCATAAGAAATTATCAATAAATGTGATAAAATATTTTGGCCATATGTGTCAATATCATGACTACAAATATCAATATGTATAATTTCTAAGATGTCTGAACTTCTCTTGATATTTTTCTTACTCTTATTGGTCTGCTTTCCTTTAATACAATCCACAGAAGTCTCAAAGTCAGTAAAATTTAAAGTATTAAGTACTACATCATTTACCATTCTTTTGATTCTTTCAATAAAGATATGACCTAATCTCTTATGCCACAACATAGAGGAACATTCATTCATAACACATCGTTTAATGCCAGTATCAGCATGTACAATACTGAAAGAGGTATTATTTTATAAATTTAAATAATAAAAACCATCAGATAATGTATTATTCTCAATAATATCAGACTTACAATATAAACTAAAAAATGAGTCTGAAAATGTAACGGAATATTTAAAAGGTACAAATCTTGAAACTGAAATCAAAATTTTAAAAATATTTGAAATATAAAAAGTCTTTTCTATAGTCAAAATAAAACCACAACTCAAAGCTAAGTTGTATGTTCTAATGGCCTCCACATGTGAACGCATCTTATTTTCAGAGAAGATACTTTGTTCACTGCCCACTAGCTTCCTTAAGTTTTGTAAGCCTTGTAAGGAATTTAAAATATGGATTGTAGAACCATCATCGATTCATCATGTGTTATGTATAATATTAACCATATTAGATTCATAACATACAAAAGAGAATAGATTACCTTTCTTTTCAAGCTAATTTTGATACTTGACACAGTTATTCTTAACGTGTCCCTTCTTTTTTACAGAATGAGCACTTGGACTCCTTTTTGATATCAGATTGAGGAGATATTTTACATTTTTTCTTCCTTTTAGCTTATGTCTTAAACTTTTCTTCTTTAAGCATGTAAACGCTCTCACTTTGTTCTATTATGAGCCTTCCTTCCTCTTAAAAATACTTGATAATGAGTTTATTGATTGACCATTTATCTTTATATGTGTTGTAAGAAATTTTAAAATGTCTATATTATGATAAAAGTGTGTTCAAAATATACTGCACAAGAAAAGATTTAGACATTTCTACATCTATATTTTTCAATTGAGCCGCTACATTTCTCATCTGTATTATGTGTTCATGCACACCCTTAACACTGGTGAGCCTTATAGATAAAAATTTTATTATCAGGGTACTAATAAGTGCTTTATCTGAAATCTCAAACTGCTCATTGATAGCCTTCAGTGAATCCCACACTTTATTATACTGGTCGACAGAACTACGAATACAAGTAAAAATTTTAGTCTTTATGAATATCAAACTGAGGCGATTAGATCGCTCCCAACTTTCATAAAGAGTTACATCAACCAGAGTGCTGGTAAGAGTAAGAGCAAGTGGTTCATCTTTTCGTATAGTATAATTTATGTCCATCCACCCTAAGTGAAAAAGAATTCTCTACTTTCACACCTTATAGTTATCACCTTTTAGTTTAAAAATTTTTATGTCAAAAAGATTAACAGATTGAATAACTATATAAAAATAAATTTATACTTAACAATAAAAAATGAGGCTAATAAAATATAAAATTATGTTTTATCAATGTAAAGCATACATCATGAATCAATTGACAAAAAATTATCTGTGGGCTAAATTTTAGTTCAAGTAGATTTATATCAAATTTTATGATAAAACTATAAAATTATATTCTAATTTTTAATTCGTATAGGCGATTTAAGAAAAATAATTTAACATTTTATAATGATTAATTAATTTAATATAATAAAATTTTTTATGGGATAAATTTTATTATATCAAAAATAATTAGCCATAATTAATGTCCTTATACTACATGTTATAAGAAAAAATAATTTTATTAATTAAGGATGCTATGGCTAATCCCCAATTAATTAAATTATTTTAATTACTAGATATTATATACACATATATATAATTATATTATGAA
>JAOVVI020001332.1:0-24855 GCA_028571085.2 Nepenthes alata
TTTTGCCCGGTATGAAATTACAGGTTTGGATTGGATTCGGCTGGTTTGGTAGGTGCCTAGATGGAATGATTAGGCAGGTTGGTGAGTTTCGCTTGGTATGGTAATATCTAGGGAAAAAAAAAAAAGGAGATGAAGCATTCCGGCTGAGGATGTTTTATTTTGCTTGGAGTCCCGGTATGCGTTTTCTTGCCCGGAGTGGCTGGCCTTTTTGGAATTCCCGATTTGGATTGGATTTGGACGGTTTGGTAGTTGCCTGGATGGAATGGTTGGCAGTTTAGGCATTTTGCCCGGCATGGTGATATCCCCCCCCCAAAAAGGGAGCCACTGGTCTTTTCCCAGTCTGGATTTTCCCTGTTCGATTCCTGCGGGTGCCTCTAGGTTTTGAGAGGGCGGAGGGTGCCGCCTCTTCCCGGGAGCATGCTCCGGGGAGGGGGGACCTCTCGCTCCAACAGATCACCAGGAGGCTCGAGAGCGCTGAGGCACGTGTGCAAGCCATTGTGGCCGAGATGGAGCGGCTGAGGGCTCGAGCGGCGCATCTTGAGGGAGCGTCGACTGAATCGGAAGCCAGGGCTTCCTGACTCACTAGTGCCAACGTGGCGGCTAAGGCCCACATACGGGCTCTTAAAGAAGAGAGCGAGCAGCTGCTGCGGCAGCATGGGTCAGAGGTCGCGCGGATGCGGACAGAGTTGCGGTTGAGGTTTCTGCCGGAGGAAGTCGGTCTTGCCCCAGAGAGGAATTACCAGGACGGAATCTGTCTCAACCGGAGGCTAGCCTCGCTGCAGGATCCAAACTTCCACATCGGCGTCCTGGATTCTCGCAACTCCGGGTTGACTACCCGGCTCCGAGCTCCTCTGCGGATCGTGCGGGGCGTTAGCGGACAGCTGCCGCGACAGGACGCTGTAATCACTTTCTGATAGTCATTGTAACAAAATCAATTGTTGCAATAAAACTCGTCGTTTTGTTTTGCCGCTTTGTCTCCCATAGTTTGCGTTTCTGGATCTTTGTTTTTTTGTACCCGTGCGTCCCTTTGGTGGGCTTCGCTATCATAAGCCTACATTTAAAGCGGAGGTGCCAGCATGGACTTCCGTCAGGCTGCTGAGGTGACCCGCTCATCAGACTGGCGCATGGCTATGATTGCGGGTGACTTTGGACCCTACAATACTCCACGCGACAGGCACGTGTCCCCATCACTCGTGGTGAGCGCCGTTTGGGTTTCCCGCTTGCTGGCCTCCTGTTGTCTATTTAAACTAGCCAAGACGGCTCTTCACCGTGTTGAGATTTTTCCCGTTCTTGACTTACATCGTGGGAGAGGTATGGCAAAGAAGAGAGAGACTTCTTCTTCTCAGGCTCCCAAGGTGAGTCGCCATGGGGTTCATAACACAAAGTCCGTCTTGACGGCCAGTGCCATCGCCGCCCTTGTGGTAGATTACGGTATCCCCAGCGATTGGGGCTATCGTGCTCCTGGTTCCACAGATAGAGCCAGCGACCCCCATGGGGCTATGTCACGGTCTTCGAGCACCACCTGAGAGGGGGGCTTCGCTATCCCATGCCATGCACGCTGTACGCGCTGGTCGACGCGTTGGGGATTCCGGTGGCGAGGCTTCACCCCAACGCTTTGTGTTATCTGGTGTCCGTATGCATCTTCGCTGGTCTTCATGGTGGTTCCTTCAATGCCAAGACGGCCAGACTGATCTTTCGCTTTACGGAGTCTGAGGATTGGGTGTATATGTCGCCCAAGATGGGTTTCCATTTTCGAGGGACCAATCCAGATTTGGTCAAGAACTGGAAAGACCGATACTTTTTCTTGCAAGAGCCCTCTGATTTTGAGCTCTCACGCGTGTGGGGCCCGATTTCAGGGTTCTTCCTCGAGAAACCGTCAGCGGAAGACGCTTCGGAGGTGGAGGAGTTGGTTACTGCCATCTAATCCCAGGTGGTGAAGTTCTCCGTCCAGGGTTATTTTTTGATGTCCATCACATTCGAGGCCGCCAAGTGGGGGCCTTCGTCGGGATGGAGCGTCGCCGGTCCTGGCAAGAGAGAGCCTGGGGGAGTTGTCGCTTCTCGTTCGTCCGGAGGGGACGAGGAGGAAAGTTGCTCGTTGTTGGAGTCGTCCTTAGATGAAGAGGGGATTTAGGCTCCGCTGAAGAGGTTGAGGGAAGCCGGAGGTACTTCGACACAGAGGTCCCAGAGGCAAGCTGTTAGTCCTGCCGTTGGGACTCGAGACCCTGTCCCGGAGTCGGCTACAAGCGCGGGGCACCAGGGGGAGGCCGACGGACCACTGCCGACTCTGTCCGCGGGGCTAGCCATGCACGAAGTCGTCGAGGTGGAGTCTCAACCCACTAGGGGACCCTTCGTGCGTTCCATCGCCAATGTATTTGTGGATGTAGCTACGGAAATGGCGGGCATCGTCTTGGACCTTGATGACCCTAAAGGATCACGCTCAACTACACCCGCGCTAACGTCGGAGTTAGGGAGATCCTTGGAGCCAACTGTTATTTTTGTGGAGCCCATTTCGGAGGACGGGATCCTCGAAGACATCTTTGCAGCATCGGAGGCCGGAGTCGTACTGGTCGCCAGCCCGCCGGGAGCTGGAGCGGTGACAGCCGGGACGTCTTCGGGGTCGGAGCCCCCAAGCGCTCCTACGTCTGCCACCCTTCCGTCTAGCTTGGCTCCTGAGGCGGAACAGGAGGACCCCCGGGGAGGGCCTCCGCCAGGTGGTTTGGCCACTCCCACTCAAGTATGGTCATCCCGCTCTGGCACTCCCCTGCTGCCGCATGCTTCAGGGATTCTTCTGATGTCTTCCTCTTCTTCTGCAGATTCCTGGGGATGGCGATCCTTTCGACGGACTTTCGACGGACTGTACGCCCTCCTCCACGGGGGCTTCCAGCGCGGGCTGCAAGCCCTTCATCACGCAAGAACCCAGGCCGCCTCCCTTCGAGGGGGCAGCGCACGAGCGCAAGAGGAGATCAGGTGCTTGCAGCAGAACGTGGCACACCTGGAAGCTTCCCTCGTCGCTCTGGAGGACGACCACGTGCGCTTGTCCAGGGACATGGTTGGCCGGATCACCCCGTCGGAGGCGGAGCAAATGCTGGAGGCTCGATATTGGGACAGTATCCGTCTGTGTCGTAGGATCGCTTCCCCGGTGGCTCCTGATGTACCCGAAGGAGTTTTTCATCCTAGAAACTCTGGGATCGGGGATGCATCCTGCCTGAGGAACTTCCTTGAGGAAGCCTGTTCGTCTTGTCCTCCAAAGTAGTCTTTCTCTGTATAGGTTGCTCAGTTGCCCCTTGTTATTATTTTCTGCTTATGTATTTCACTTGTCTTTGGAAAACGAATAAAAGGTGACTTCCTTATCTTTCATACACATTGTCTTCCGATGCGGTACATTAGATTGCACCTTTCGTTTAATATGATCCGTGGGGTCACTCCCCATATTTGAATGGTAAGCTCGCGGAGCTATTGTCGCCAAGGCCCTAATCAGGCGCCTTCTAGCGCTATGCTCGTCCTTCATCAGAGGATGTCGTCGCATCTTGCGCGTTTAATGGGAAGCTTGATCCGGAAAAGCAGATGTCGTCGCGAGTCCCCTGGAGCCACAACAAGGGTCAACTGGGTTTTCAGGCCACGACAATCGGGCTTCGGGTCTAGGCCATAGTCGCGTGGTATCCGCGGGAGGTGTGTGTGGCCCCTGCTCAAGGCGTCATAATCATCGGGTTTAAGGTCCTAGCCCTCAACCATTGTAGACTGAGGGTGCTCTCTTCTTCGTGAGAAGGTCGCCGCACGCCTGCAATACTTACCCCCTAACGTTTTTGTTGGCCGAGAATTGGGAAGCTTACAAAGCCCCAAGGCCTAATATTTTGACCGCCTGGGTCGACTGGCGCAGAGCCATGATGGATGTGTCCCCTTTCGGGCTTGCCCGTCGTGAGGGCGAGGTTTTAGTGGCCGCTTATGGGCCGCTTGGCGCATGGCCAAGAGTTTTCTTTACGGACGGATGGTGGTCCTGCTGACTTAGGGGCAGTCTAGGTCATTTTGATTTAAGAATGCAATGCATGCCAACACTTCACACGAATGGAGATGCAGATTAACAGGGAAACTAATTTTATTAACAAAAGGCATAACGCATGTACAAGCATTCAACATGGTGCGCGTGCGTGTCTTACCTGGGCTGACATGGCGTTACTGGTAATACTTCCTTAAGTTGGCGATGTTCTAGGTCCGGGGGACCAATGTGCTGTTCTGGGTGCGCAGCTTGTACGCTCCGTTCCGGAGGATTGCGGAGACGAGGAAAGGACCCTCCCACCCAGGGGAGAGCTTATTCCTGCTCGCGGTCTTCCCACCGCCTCTATGCTCCGGAGGACCAGATCTCCAACTTCGAGAGGGCGTGCTTTCACCCACTTGTTGTAATATCGTGCGACGCGCTGTTGATAGGCGGCGGTCCGCAGTTGTGCCGTGTTTCAAACCTCTGAGAGCAGGTCTAGGCTTTCCCGGAGCCTCTGCGAGTTGGTGGCTGGATCGAATCATTCGACCCCCAGGCTTGGCATCCCCACCTCCACGGGGACTATGGCCTCAGTCCCGAAGCAGAGGTTGAAGGGTGTCTCTCTCGTCGGCTTCCAAGGGGTCGTCCGATACGACCAGAGTACGGATGGCAGCTCTTCGACCCAAGAGCCCCCTGCGTCTTACAGCTTGGTTTTTAGTCCGTGCAACAACGTGTGGTTGGTGACCTCAACCTGTACGTTGGATTGGGGATGGGCCACATACGTGTGGATCAGCTTGATGCAAAGGCCGCTGCAGTACCTCGTGAATCACTTGCCGGTGAATTGGGTCCCGTTGTCGGCTACTACGACCTCAGGAATCCCAAAGCAGCAAACGATACACTGGTGAAGGAATTCTGTCGCGTTCTGCTCGGTGATCTTGGCCAAAGGGACAGCTTTTACCTACTTGGTGAAGTAATCGATACCCACGATCAGGAATTTTCTCTGCCCGGAAGCCTGAGGCAACGGTCCGAGGATATTGAGTCCCCACTACGCGAACGGCCATGGGGACTGGAGGTAGTGCAGCTCGGTGTGCGGCTGATGCGTCATTGTGCCGTGGACCTGAAACTCTCACACTTTCTGACGAATTCCATAGCATCTTGCTTCATGGTCGACCAGTAGAATCCTTGCCTCATGACCTTGAACGCGAGGTTCTTCCCTCCGATGTGCGAGCCGCATAATCCTAGGTGTACCTCGCTCAGGGCATACTCGGCTTCTTCTGAAGTAAGGTACTTTAGGAGAGGAGTGGAGTATCCCCTTCTGTATAGCTTCCCGCCTAGGAGCGTGTACCAACTTGTAGTCTTCTTAACCCGCTTGGCCTCGTTGGCATCATCGGTGAGAGTTCCCTCTGTCAGGTATTTCATGTGCGGAGTCATCCAATTGGCTCCCGCATCATCCCATAGTATTTCCTGGTCCGCGACGTCAATACTAGGCGCAGTTAGGACTTCCCTTGGTTCTTGGGCGTACTATTCCGGGGATTCGGTAGCTGCGGCCCGGGCCAGTCAGTCAGCCCTCTTGTTGTCAAACCTGGAGATGTGATTGATCACAAATCGGTTGAATTTAAGGATCAGGGTCTTCGCCTTCACCAAGTACCTCACGAGTTATGGGTTCGATGCATCGAAGTTCCCTTATACCTGGTTGACCACAAGCTCAGAGTCGCTGTGTATGACCAATGACTTCGCGGAATATTCCTTGGCCAAGCGCAGGCCTGCAAGGAGGGCCTTGTACTCTGCCATGTTATTGATGGCTGGGAAGGCTAACGTGACAGAGTATGCAATCTCTCTACCCTTCGATGTCTTTAGCACAACTCCGGCTCTACTGCCAACCTGGGTGGATGACCCATCCACGTTCAGGGTCCACACTGAAGGGTCATGGTCTCCCACATTTTCGGAGCTGTCCCCGTCTTCCAGAGCTGGGGTAGTTGCTTCAACAATGAAATCCGCCAGAGCCTGTCCTTTCACGGCTGGCCGGGGCCAGAACTCCACGTCGAACTCTCCTAGCTCGACGGCCCACTTGACCAACTGTCCGAACGTTTCTGGTTTCTGCAGGATCGACTTCAAGGGTTGATCCGTTAGCACGATAATCCGGTGCGACTGGAAGTAGGGCCACAGCTTCCGCACAGAATAGATGAGGGCCATCGCCATCTTTTCTGTGTGCGGATAGGGGGCCTCTACATCTGTCAGCACCCGGCTTACGTAGTACATCGGCCGCTACGCTCCCTCGTGCTCCCCGACTAGCACGAAGCTGAGGGCCGCTGTTGACGTAGCCAAGTAGAGGTAAAGGTCCTCGCCCTCGCGAGGCGAGCTCAGGAGAGGCGGGCTGGCGAGGTACGCCTTCAACTCTTTTAAAGCTTCGTCGCACTCCTCGGTCCACCGGAACCCTTGCGACTTAGTGCCCCTCAGTGCCTTGAAAAATGACAGATACTTCTCCGCTGACTTAGCGAGGAACCGCGAGAGGGCCGCTATTCGTCCAGTGAGTTTTAGCACTTCTTTTATCGTCCGCGGGGGATTCAGGTTAAGGATGGCCTTGATCTTCTCTGAGTTGGCTTCGATACCGCGTTGGGACACAATGAAGCCCAAAAACTTTCTTGAGGTCACTCCGAAGGCGCACTTGGCGGGATTGACCTTCATCCCGTGCCGTCGGAGGACCTAAAATGTCTCCTCTAGGTCGCTGATGTGGTCGTGGGCGACTTTGCTCTTTACGAGCATATCATCAACGTACACTTCCATGTTTCTCCCAATCTGGCCCTCGAACATCTTGTTCACCAGGCGCTGATAGGTCGCGCCGGCATTCTTGAGACTAAAAGGCATTACCTTGTAGCAGTACGTCCATTGGTCCGTCATAAAGGAGGTGTGTTCTTCATCCTCGGGGTACATCTGAATCTGGTTGTAGCCGGAATATGCATCCATGAAGTTTGGGAGTTCATGTCCAGACGTGGAGTCCACGAGGTGATCGATCATGGGGAGAGGAAAACTGTCCTTGGGGCAGGCCTGATTCATATCAGTGAAATCGACACACATCCGCCATTTGCTATTGCCCTTCTTTACCAGCACGACATTTGTTTGCCACTCCGGATATTAGACCTCCCGGATGAACTCGACGTCCAGGAGTCTCCTCACTCTTCTCTTATGGCGATCAACTTCTCGATGGAGTGGTTCCTGCGCTTCTGCCGAACGGGCTTACGGCTCGAGTCAAGGCCCAGCTTGTGGACGATTACTTCGGCCGGTATCCCGGGCATTTCGGAAAAAACACAGGCGAACACATCGGAGTTGGTCCTAAGGAAGGTAATTAGCCATTCGTCTTTCGCGGGGTGGAGGGACCTGCCCACGTGGACGCTCCTTTCCGGCGCGGAGAGATTCAAAGGGACCGCTTTGGTAGCCTCTTTCGATTGGGCTTGCTGTAGCAGGGTCTCGTCGCAAAGGTCAAGATCTTCGTCCGGACGGTATGGTGCCGCGGGACTGATCTGGGACAGGTAGCATGTTCGTCCCATCTCCTGGTCCCTGAGGACTTCCCCCACACCCCGCGGGGTGGGAAACTTCACCTTTATGTGCGGAATTGACGTCACGACCCCAAAGGTCGTGAGGAAAGGTCTGCCCAATATGGCGTTGTAGACGGATGGTAAGTCAACAACGAGGAACGTCAGCTCCCGCGTTACCGCGTGCGGGTGGGTTCCCACAGTGACCTCTAACCGGACTATCCCTTGTACGGGGACCAGTTCATTGTCCAGGCCGTATAAGGGTCCGCCGGCGGCCTTCATCTAGCTTTGCCTCAATCCAAGCTTAAAGAAAGCGCTGAGATACAGTAAATTCTACAAACTTTCATTATCAATGAAAACTCGTTTCAGCTGGTAGTCGGCCTTACCATCTAAAACAAGGGCCGATACTCGTTTAGTAGCCATATCATCGCTACTAAAGCAAATGGCATCACTCCTATCCCCTATCCTCGCTCGCTTGTTGCTGGAAGTTGGCCTCGGCTCCCTTCGCCAGGTGTCCCCAGCGGTTGTGACAGATATCATATTGACCACGCCGGTGGCCGTGCAGCCTCTCGGTGGCTTGCTGGCCTCGCCTTCTGAGGTTGTGAGGACCTATCTTGAACTCTTTACGAATCGTTTAAGGTGTCTGCGGCGGATCAAGTCATCTATCTCCTGCTGTAGGGTCCGGCAGTTCTCAGTCGAGTGTCCCAGGCAGCGGTGAAATTGGTAGTATTTAGTCTGATCGCTTCTGCTGGGACCTTTCGGCATTTTTGGCCACTCGAAGAACTTTTCGTCCTGAATTTGCATCAGGATGTTGGTACGAGTGTCGTTCAGAGGAGTTAGGGATGTCGGTTCATGGCCCTTCCTAGGTTCGGCCGGGGGCCGCGGTTGCTTACGGCGCTCCAGGGAGCGGTGGCTGTCGTTGTCCCTCTTTTGCCTGCCAGTAAGTCTGGTTGCTTCCTGGGGCCAGTCCACCCGCTCAGGGCGCTCCGCCTCGTTGGCCTCTTCTGCCATGATGTAAGCCTTGGCGATGGCCTCGGCCTCCCAGAAGGTCTGAGGACACTGGTGCGACAAGTGCTTGAAGAAATCCCCCGCCACCAGTGTGGCGACGAAGGCATTGAGTTTCAGCTCATCAGAGAGCTGGGGGATTCTCCGCGCCTCGGTGATGAAACGGTTGAGGAACCACTTTAGGCTTTCGTCTGATCTCTAGCGGAGGCGGACCAGGTTCCATGGTTGCCTTTTCTCTCTTCGGTTGGAGGCAAACTGGCTCAGGAAACTGTCAGCTAGCTCGTCGAATGAGCATATGGAATTTGGAGGGAGACCATGGAACTAGAGCAACACGTCCCACCTGAGGGTGACGGGAAAGCACTGGCACATCAGGGCCTCACTCACTCCCTACAGGGACAAGTGGGTACGGAAACAGTTGAAATGGTCCATCGGATCCTTGCTTCTGTCGTACCCCTCCAGGATGGGCATCTTGAACTTATTCAGCAACGGCTGGGTCCGTAGATCCTTGGCGAAGGGCAACCTCCGAAGGTCGGCGGAGGATCGCGTGGGCCTCTCCTTGTGCAGGATGTCCCACAACACCTTAACTTTTTCCTCCATCGACGGGTCGGAAGAGCCTCTCCACACGTTGATGACGTCGCAAAGCTCCGTATGGTCCTGGAGGTGCGGTTGAGCTTGTCGGTGGTGGCGGCTCTCCGCTTGAGGAGGTCGCTCACTGTTGGAGCCTACCGTAGTCGGTCTCCCGCGGCTGCGCAAGCTGCGGGGGTTACGCCGCTCAGGGCTGTCCCCTCGATCGCTGCGGTCGAGATCGCTTTCAGCTTCCTGAGGGTCGACTCTGTTTGGGATCGCCTGGGCCGCGGCGTCATCAGGTTGGTTGGATCCTCTCCTGAGGGCCGTCGCGCGGCGTCTCCTTTTGGAGGACGCTTGAGACCCTGGGGAGGCAGCCCCTGGCCTAGGTGTTCCTGTTTGATCGCATAGGGCGTGGAGCACTAGCTTTATGTCGCCCACGTCTGCGGCCAATCGGTGGACGTTGGGCTCCGGGCGGACGTCTGCGTGACCCCCGGTGAGGGTCCTCGCTGGGAGCGACGACGTTCGCTGCAGGAGCACTAGCTTGTGCTCTGGTGTTTACCATTCCCTTTGCTTCGGAAGGAAGGTAGGAAAGTGACACTAGACTTTTTGTCAGTTTCCCACAGACGGCGCAAATATTACGTCCCGGGTCCACGGTTTGCGGATTAGGGAGCCTCCGGGTTTCCAATCATGTTGGAGCATCATGATGAGGGTCCGGTCTCCGTATCTCTTAACCTTGACCTGCACAACACAATCAACAATTGAGAGTTCAGAGGTTCGACGGGATTTCTCCCACCACGGCCACTCCGACGCTCAAGTCAGCAAGTTCCCACAATAAACGAAAATGATGCACGCGCTGGGCGATGCGTAAATGTGTGCTGATGATGCGTGAGTGAGCAGGTAACGAAAGTCCTGGCTCCCTTGACGCACAGCAGTGGGTGGCTAACTTCCCATTGCCTGAGCGGTGTGGGGATCAAGATGTTGAGAGAAGCGGGCTCGTTTGTGGCCTCAAGACTCGAATCCTGATTTAGATCGATTGCTTTCTCTCATCGTTCTCGGAGAAAGAATGGAAGAAGGAGAGCCCTCTGCTCTGCGGGGGAAGGGAGCTCTTATAGGCTCCTCCAGAGTGGACTCTGGGCGCGAGAACGCCCGTTGTCAGGGTTCCTTGGCCGCTGGTCGTTGTCGTTGACCACCGGGCATGTCGCCTGTCGCTTTGCGGTGGCATGCAGTATCCTGGGCGCTGCTGGCCACGCCTGGTCTCCCCTCGAGTTGGGATTGGCTGGTTGCCTGCGGGTGGCCGCATGGGCTGTTGTCATAGCGTTAGCTGCTTCCGCATTAGCTGGTTTTTCTCTCTCTTGTCTGTTTTCTGGCAGCTCATTAATGCGCTACAGGACGTCCGTCACCTTCCGCCAGCTGAGCGCCACGTAGATTCCCTGTGCAGTTGGGCTGGGCTTGAGATGTTCGTGGGCCTTGGCTCGGGACCCAACAGAAGTATTTTGAGGCCGCCGTTGTAAGTCGGAAAGAAAGGGCTTTAGTAGTGGTGCCTTTCCATCTGCTGGTTGCCTAGAGAATGTTTGACCTTTAATCACCATATGGCCAATGCATCCCTACCCTTTGGCACATCTGTCTCCATACGTCGGTTGTGAAATCACATTTGAAAAATAGATGGTCGTGATTTTCTTTTTTTTGGTAAGTGAGATGGTCATGATTTTCAATCTTAGTGTTGCAAAAGGAGCACTTATCGGAGATATTGGTAAGGTAGCTAATTTGGTCCAAGGTACAGAGTCGACAGTGGATGCACAACCAAAAAATTTAGGCATGAGCGAGAACGTTGTGCGGTCCCCAAACCAGCGTGGCCCATACTACCTTTTCTGTGGCACCCTAAAGAGATCGCATGCAGAGCAAACCGAGAATCTACCATCTTGGCTAATATTCCACCAAATCAAGTCTTGTTTATTCAGGCTAGGTTTAAATTCAAGTGTGCTTTCGATAATGCAATGCACCTTCGTATCATGCTTATTTGGCCAATTCCATTCACCATCTCGAATGATTTCCTGGACCTTAGCATCAATGGGAAGGCCTGTGACAATCCTTAACCGTGCTAAAAATCTATTACAAAGCGAGCCCATCGGGTGCCAATTATCTAACCATAGGTACGCTCTTGTGCCATTTCCAATGACATAACAAACGCAGTGCCGAAGCTCTAACCGAAGTTTCATGATCTTCTTCTAACTCCATGGTGTAGATTCTAGAACTTTAATAGTCCAAATGCATCTATCCTTTATACAGTAAGAGTAGACCCAGGACAACCATATAGACTCCAAATATTTAGTGACAACTTTCCAAAGAAGTGAGCTAATGAGGGCCTTATTTAAGACAAGAAGGTTTTTAATTCCCAAATCTCCCTCTTTCTTAGGAGAGCACACCACTTACCATTCAAAATTGGCCATCGGCCGACCGTCTGTATTCCCATGCCATAAGAATCGCCGGATGGGACCTTCAATCTCCTTTAGCACAGCTTTGGGGAGAATGAAAATGGAGGCCCAATAGAGATGGAGGGAGGATAAAACAAAGGATATAAGTTGTAATCTCCCCCCGAAGGAGAGACATTTGTTCTTCTAGGAGGCCACATGCTTCTTGATCTTGTCCATTAATGGTTTGCAGTCATTTACAGACAGTCGAGTAGTAAGTAGAGGAACCCCCAAATATCTGACCGGTAGCCTCCCTTGTTTATAACCTAGAATACCTCTAATTTCCTCCGCATGATTAGCATTCTCGGTACAAATAAAGATCTCGCTTTTCTCTTTGTTTGCTGATAAAGATCTCGATGTTTTGTTAATTTTTTTTACTTTAATACAAATTTACTTAATTACCAAAAAAAATCTTTGTTTGTTGATAGGCCCAATAGCGTGTGAAATTTCCCAAGGCATTCATGAAAAATTCTAACTGAAACGGGGTTTGCCTCAGTGAAGAGTAGCAAATCGTCAGCAAAAGCAAGCATCACAGTATGGGTATCCTTCCATTTCCAATGAAATTGAAATATATTACTTTATTTTTGGGTAAGTAAAATTGAAATAGATTACTACGCTGCATTTTCATCTCAATAATGTCGTTAAGAACTTTCATAGCTAAAACAAATAGGTATGGCAATAGGGGATCACCCTACCGCAATCCTTTAGCTCCTCTGAGAAAACTAACAGATTCACCATTAATATTGATGGAGTATGCGGGAGTTGTAATACATTGTTGGATCCAATTGATCATCTAGTGTAGGAAACCTATGAGATGCAGGGTAGCAAGGAGAAAGTTCCAGTGGACAGAATCATAAGCTTTTATAAGATCAACTTTTATGGCACATCTAGGCACTCCTGTACCGGAGTGATATCTGTGAAGTAACCCCTGAGCCAATAGAATGTTATCGCAAATTTGACATCTAGCAATAAACGCAGTTTGGCATCTATCGACCAGGAAAGACAGTGTGGCTTGGACTCGATTGGTTATAATCTTCGAAATAATGTTATAAATTACATTACAGCATGAGATAGGATGAAAGTCCACCACCTTTGATGGAGAGGCTACCCTTGGGTTTAAGCTGATAATAGAGGCATTCACTTCCTTTAGAAGCTTTCCATGGATGAATAAATCTTGGACTGCTTCCACTACGGAAGGACCTACAATATGTCACAGACTCCTTGAAGAATTTAGATGAGAAGCCATTTGGCTATGGAGCTTTAGATGAGAGTAAGTCCTAATGAATCTCTTCCTCATGCACAGGGTTGCGATTCCATGAGCGAAGAAGGTATAGTGTGCCAAACGTATGGGAGGAGACTATCCATATAAAAACCTCCTGCAACACGCTCTGTACCCAATTGATGCATAAAATGATCCATGATCAACTGGTGAAAATCCTCCTTACCCTTAGTAGGTTCCTCGTTTTTCTGAATAAGAGAAAATTTTGTTGCGGTAGCAGTTTTTAGCAACAGAATGAAAGAAAAATTTAGTTCATTGATCACCTTTCTTGAGCCATTTAATTTTGGCTTTATGTTGAAAGAAGTCCAGCTCCCTGTCCCAGGGCATTATAGTAGGTAGTTTTGAAGTTATCTTCCTCAGTCACAACTATGCGAGAAGGATTAAGGAATGATGCTTTTTGATAATCTTCAAGAGCCTTTCGAGTCTGAACAACCTCTTCTGAAACATTCCCAGTCCGGCCATTTGAATTTTTAAGCTGACCTCAAGCAATCTGCAACTTCGTAGCAAGTTGGAACATAGGAACTCCCTGTATCCTACATTGCCAGGCCTCTTGGATAGTAGAAAGGAATTCGGGGTGCTTGGTAAGGAAATTGTTGAAATGGAACATACCTTTTCTAGCCCGAGCCATAATATCTGGGGATAGGACGCAGGGAAAGTGATCAGATATTTGAGCCGGAAGAAAGGAGGCTTTGAAAGCTTCAAATTCTACAAGCCAGGAGCCATTGACTACAACTATGAGTGACAGTAGAAAATGGAGTATTGTAAGTATGTTGTCGTTGTGGGCGTAGTATGAGCAATAGTTTGCGTGACAGAAAGCGTGCGTAACCAAAAGCGTGCCTTGAATGAGAATTCAAGGGCTTATTTATGGTTGAGAGGATGATCTTCCTCCTTTGGAAGGAGTGATCCCCTGCGTGATTCTTGGCTAGCTTGCCTTTCAGAACTGATGTCAATTGCCAAACATAGCAAGGTAGTTTCCTTCCGTGGCGGCCATCGGCTTTCCAAACTGCTCACATTCCTTACGTGCATGTTACCGTTGGAATCCCCAGTTTGCAGGTGATTGGAAAATTTTGGCGCCTTCCTTACGTGAAGGGTGCCGATTTTGTCAATGTCCATTTCAGGTGCCAGCTGGGATCGTGGAAGATGCCTGAAGAGCCGATGCTGGCCGTCTGATAGATCGCGGGGCTCAAATGGGCCAGATCCATAACTGTAAAAGAAACCACTGTTGGGCCCATGCTACAGTACGCAGACGGTCAACGTTTGAGTTGACCGTCTGAGTGTGAGTTGGCCGCCTGGAGTTTACCGTCCTGGGCCATTCAGCGTTTGGGCCTGTTCTCCAACTGGGGTTGTTGACGAGTTGACCATCCGTTTGGGCCTACGTTGACCTTGGGCCAGCCCATTTTTGGTATACCCATCACTAGCCCCTCATGCCGGTTATGATGAAATGCCCCTTATTGTCCTTCGGTGCTTGAGGATCCCGTAGAACTCCATGAAAGGTGTAGAGGAGAGTTTGACCAGAACTATTGATCGTCTTGGTCAATTTCGGAGAAAAAATATTAACTAGAATTGTTGATCGTCTTGGTCAATTCCGGAGAACAGTATTATCCAGAACTGTTGACCGTCTTAGTCAATTCTGGAGGACAATATTGGCCAAAATTGTTGACCGTCTGGGTCAATTTCAGAGAACAATATTGACCGAAATTGTTGACCATTTTGGTCAGTTCTGGAGAAGATTTCTGCCAGACTTGATGGACACGTGGCCATCAACCGGTTTGCAGGCCATAAAGTAGACTCGTATCTCCCTTAGTTGGGCGGATATCCTGGTTATTAATACGTCAGAGATACTTCTTTTGAAGAGCAAAATAGGGAGGCGATACGTGGCAGGATTGACGGCGTCCTTAATGAGGTGTTTTAATGCATGCTTGGCGTTTAAGTTTTCCCTCCACATTTCGAAAATTTTTTACGCCTCAAAGTTTTCGTCTTCTTTGTTTCCAACTTGCGTTTTCAGAAACCCTAGCTCTTTGAGTAAACCATACCTTCGTCGTTTTAAATTTAAGTCAGCAAAATATTTCAACATAAAAATATTAATTTTATAATTTTTATTTTATTTTAATATAATTTAATTATTTATCAAAAAAATATTCTAACATGCAAAGTTTGAGAGCTATGCAGAGAGAGAGAGAAGCTCCTCCTTCTCTAGGGTTTGTGCGCCGTCATCTTCCATCTACAGTGTGCCGCTCATTCGCTGCTAGCTATGGTGGGCTCCTTGGGGACGTTGCCCAGCCCTATTCATGGCCCCTACCCATTCCCTCAACCGGTTGAACCCTGGCCACAAACATCCCTCTCTGAACCTCCATATTCCGTGTTACCGTCTTCTTCGCCGGACACTGTTCGTGCTAACTCCAAGATCCCTGAATCCCCTAAATCTGGTGTTAAGCATGGCGATAACCCCTTTCCTCTCGATCATGACACTTTCCCTCCTCTTCCTACTGCTCGTGCGTCTCATCCTTTGGTTGTCCCTATTTGTATGGGGTCTTCATTGTCGTTGGGGCAATGCCGTGAAGATCCGACTTTGCTGCAGGTTTCTTCCCCAGTTCCTTCTATTAATGCGGTGGTCAACCCTCATCAAAAGACACTAATTACAGGTAATCCTCCCATTCCTTCGGTATCTTTCGGAGAGCCAAAGTATGGCAGCATGGCAGGCATATCCCAATCTTGTTGGTCTGCTGTTGTTCAAAAGGAGATTGTGGATGTTTCCATGCCAATGAGATTTTTTCCTCCGCAGAAAATTGATGGCGACACAGCTGTTATAACCCCCTATTGAAGTTGTCAAACAAGGAGAGGTGGTTTGGAGAGCCACATTGGTTGATATTTTTATGGAAAATCCCTATATTTTCATGCTATTAATCACATAACTCGCAAAATCTGGGCTCGATTTGGGGTTAGTCACGTAGCTGGCAATGATGCTGGCTTCTTCTTCTTCCGGTTCACATCTACTATGATGATTGAAAAGTGTCTGGTGTCAGGTCCATGGGCTTTTGCTGGGAGAACATTGTTCCTCAAATGTTGGGTTTCGGGTATGACTTTGCTCGAGGAACATAAAACATTCCCTATTTCGATTAATTTGCTAAATGTTTCGGTGAAGTTCTGGACTCCTTTTTAGGCCTTACTTAGATAGCTAGTGCTGTTGAGATACTAATTCAATTAGACTCTAATACTGCCAAAATGTAACGTATGAAATTTGCACGTGTGTCAAGGTTAGCGTTGACTCGATGCTTCCTACTAAGATTAGGCTGGCATTCGGGAGGAATTCTAATTCGGAATTGAAAACACAAGTGAAGGTTGAAGTTGACTACCAATGAAAACCAGTCCGGTGTAGTAGTTGCCAACAAATTGTACATAGTAAGACCCAATGTAACTACAAGAAAAAAATTCTTCCTTCTCCGTTTTCCACCAATGCTCTAGCCAAGGGTAAGGAACAGTTGGGGCAAGTTTATAGTCTGGATAAGCTAGATACTACAAGGAATAAGCCGAACGAAATACAATAGGGCAAGCTGGTGGTCAGTTCCCTAGCGCTTTCTTCTAATCCCTTTGCGATCTTACAAACGGCCGAGGAGTCTAACCCCCCGATAGATATGCAGATTTTTTGCTAGGATACTAGTAATGTGGATTGCTAATGCAGATTTACCCTTGAATGTTGTAAAGGTGGGGAATGCTTCCTGTACTCTGGAGATGTGTAACCATAGTCCGATTATTGTTGATAAGGGTGATGATACATTGTTGCAAGTGGGAGTAGCAGGTACACCTATTGTATTCCATGATTCAAGTATTCCTGTTGTTTCATCTAAGACAAAGCATAGTTCTTAGGTGGGTTCATCAAGCCATGTAGAGGCAACTGGCTATGACGGTGGGGCTAGCATTGATCAAGGGAGTCAACGCATTGGGTTACCGCACCCAGGACTACTAAGTTCTGGTTCCAGGCTTGATAAGCTGCGACGAGATATTAATAAAATGGGAAAGGCGATGGGAGTTTTTGGTGAAGGAGTTCTTACGGGTTCATCTAAGAATATGCAAGACCTGACTAGTCCTCCATTGAAGATTGTGAGCCCTAGTTTGGAGAGAGGGGATAATTCGCTCCATCCAGCAGAGAGTGATCTGCGTCCTCCAAACGGCAGGGGGCTGAAACCCATTCTCAAAGAACAAAATGGGCCTAAAAATAAAATTTCCCCTCTCCTAACCCTAATGATTAGCATTGCATGTTAGAATGTCCGATGATTTAAGGGTCGATTAAAAGCCCAGAAGGTAAAACATTTTATTATTTTCATCGTGTTGTGCCATTGTTGGCCTGGTCGAAATTAAGGTTAGAGAATGTAATGCTATCCAGATTTATAAGAAAATTATGCCTTGCTAGAATTAGGAGATGAATTATTCTCCTACTTCTATTGGTCAAATTTGGATTGGATGGGATTTCAACATTGTTAATATGGATATAATAGCTAAAAAAACCAAATTATTCCTTGTCAAGTCTACTCCAAGGCTACTAAGAAAACCTTCTATCTTTATTTTATTTATGGCTCCAATTCGGAGAGTGAATGACATTTTTTATGGGATAAACTTCGAGATATGAATCATCAGCTTATTGGAATGCCATGGGCGGCCATGGGCGATTTTAATGCAATCAAGGCTCCCTCAGAATGCCCGGGCGGCAGCTGGAATGGTAAAAGTGCAATGGACTTGGATAAATGCTTCAGAGATTGTGACCTACAGGATTTCAGCTATGAGAGTGCTTTCTATACCTAGAATGATAATAGATGGAAGCTTGCTACTTCCCATTCATTTTCGGATGAAGAATTACGGAGAACTTTTAAGGCTCCCGGATGTCACGAACGGGTCAAATCTTACTGGATCCGGCATCCGGTCGATATATACATACAATTGGGATACGGGGATTCATATTCTAGGGTCCTTTCAACATTTCATGAAGATGAAATCATGCAATTTCCACCTTGGGTCTCGGGTGAACAGTGTCAGGGCCAATTTAGAGGGCCCGGGCACCGCGATCGGGTCAAAACGTGCAAAATTGGACCCGCGGCCAACATATATTCATCATTGGGACGTGGAGATTCACATTTTGAGGTCAATTTCATAATACACGGGCGAAAAATAGGAAATCCGTAATTTTCGTAGGTTAGGGTTTTGGTGAAATCAAACCGGACGAATCGGACACGATTCGGACAAACAACTACATATTCTTGGACCTCTAGGCATGGGTTTCAAGATTCTAACATTTACGGTGGGTATCGACACAAAATACCCACTCAAATCAAACAAAACATCAAAAGAGAACGAGAAGTGGGTATGAGAACACTTGCCTCGACGCGTGCTTTCACCTTTATAATTTGCTCTCGAACGGATTTGGACTCCCGAGACTCGATCTCCCTTCTTCTCTCTCTAGGATCGGCGCCCTCTCTCTCTCTAAAACCCTAAACCGAGCAAAAAATGACGAGGAGAAGACAGGCCACGGCTTTTATACTGCGCCACCGCCTGTCCACCGCTCGAGCGCCCAGCAGGCGTAAGCCTGCTTGCCGTGCATCAGCAACACGAACCCGAACACTTTATCAATTTTTCTTCTGATATTAAACCTCATTCGTTCCATAGGATTAGTATTAATCATTAATATACTAATCACTTCATCATTATCAAGTTTTTAAATCCGGAACCTCACAGCAGACACACTAACCTCCTGATTTTTTTAGTGGTGTGCAGGATCCAAACTCAGTGAACGAAATCGGAACCAGGACAAGCGGATCAGCTCGAATCTGTTCGAAGTTCGAATCCATGACGCATTAGAAACCAATCCATTTTAGCGGCTTTAACCTTTATTTCTTATATATCTATATGTATGTATTAAAATGTAGTTTTAACATGTAATATATTCGGCTGATTTTGCTATTGACTCAATACTTATTCCAAGGTTAACTCGGTTAATTCCTTTAATCAAATTTTAGTATAATTTCGTAAGGACTTAATTTCTGGTTTAGGATCAAATTAAAGGTTGATCATGGATCGGTCCAACTTAATCTTTCTACACTTATAAACCAACGTGATTGTTTGGTTCGCTGCATGTGAACTGAAATGCAAGCCGGTCCATTCAACTGGCTTGGGGCTTGGTTCGGGTCTTAAATTTTTACTATAAATATTGTATTATTTTTCAATATTATCTTAATATATATTTGGGTACCGATTTATCCGGTTTAAAAGCCGAGATGGACCGGTTTAGGGCCTCAATTTCAGCATGTGCCGGAAGGGTAATGGAAGGGCTTGGCTATTTCGGGGGCCTGGTTCAACATTATTCCGAAGGTATTTTTGGCCATAATTTTGTAGGGGGACATTTTAACCTTAGTACTTGATAATTTGGAAGAGTTGGGCGCTGGTTCAACCAGTTCAGGGCTGGGTTGATTTATTTCTTTAAGCTGTCAGGTTCAACATCAAACTTGCTGAACCCAGTTTGGTATGGTTTAGGAGGCCGGTTTAGTACTCATCCCAGGGCGTTTGAGGTGGCCATTTTACTGGTAACTAGTTTAGTCTTAGTAGAATATACATTGGCCGGTTTGGCTGCCGGTTTATCCGAATTGGGTCTGGTTTAGTCTCTCTTTCCCAACCTGTTAAAAGGCCGATTTGGGTCTACAGTTTTGCCACTTATTTCCTTTTGTAAATTTTCTTTGGTTTCCTGATATTTTCATGGTGCTTGAGGTATGTCCTAGGGTCTATATTTTAACCTTAAGTCGGTAAAACACTTGGGAATAGAATATATGTTTTGTAATGTTATTTATTTTAATATAATTTACTTACTTACCAAAAATAAAAAATATCAGCAAGGGTACTTAGGAACCTATTCTACTGTTTTCAATTTTATGGCCAACTCAACACCCGTTTTTGGCCTGTCCAAGGAATCCTATTACAGATAAGAGACTCATGTTTAAGTTTATGTTCGGTTCCTGACAGGTTCAAGTTAATTCCTTATCCAGTTTGGGTCATAATTTACAAACAAGCATTTTGCTTTAGTATTTCCTGATGTAGCCAATTATGGTTTGCTGTTTTGGAAACTAATTCGTGATCCATTCGGGGTTCAATTTTACAGGGTGACACTTGACCATTATCTTAAGGCACTTAAAATTATATCATGGCTGGCTTGGAAAATTTGGAGCCCAGTTCAGACCCAATTCAAAGGCTGACTTTCAACTGCATCTTAATGCAGTTCAGCAAGACCACTTGTGGTTCATGGACCCGGTTCACTGATCGGTCCAACTCATTTTCATGAGCCATTTGATCACAATATAGGTAAGATATTAAGCTAGTTGTATACCAAATTTGGGCCAGTTTGGTGATCATTTGGTCAACGATTCAGCCAAATTTTAGAAATTATGCAATTGCAGCTTTGGGACTCCAGCTTCAGTCGATTATATTCCAAGCTAAATTGATAATATGATCAAATTTATGAGCCAAACTAAGTATTAGAACAGTAATACTTAGAAGAATTAACAATGGACAACACCAAATGAAAAAGATTTAAGTATACTTGTAAAATATTCAGTTAAACCCTTGTTGTCTTTGGCTTTCCTTCTTCTATTTTCCTTCTGATTTCCATTATGTTTTTCCTTCCGAGTCTTCTCTCGGTTGCCTTTTTTTTTCATAGTTCCCCTCCCCTTTTTCCTTCCTTCTCCCCCCGTATCTCTTATTCTAAATATACAGGGAGAGCTGAATCATCAAATTTCCTGAGTTCTACTCCCTAATTAGCCAGCTATCCTAACTCAGCCTTGCTGATTCATCACTCAACTTGCTAGCCTGTTACCTTATTATTTTTCCCAATGGAGTAGAGTTCTATTGGTTGCTAAGATGGCAGCCGAGGTGGAAGGCTAATTGGCTGCAGCTGTCGTGTGCAGCTTTGCTTCAGCAACCTTAGGATATCTTTTTTTTGGTAATGAATTGTATTGTATTAAAATGTAAAAATTTATGAAAATTTATATTCTAATACCAAATGTTTTGTCAACTTGAATTAAGAACCTAGATGTTAGGGTATCCCTGAGTACCACGAAACAATTTGAAATAGCAAATTAAAGGATCTAAAAAAGGCACTAACCCGATTTCAACTTACTCAAATAGAGCCTTATGCAAAGTACCCAGGTCTTGTGGAACCGCGCCGAAAACCAATTAAAGATTCTCGGTCATTCGCACACCCTCATCTCGGCATTATTGCTTGCTGATATTTTATATATGCTACAACACATACAACCTGTCCTTTGGCTGATCCATATCTCGAAACAGAATATATCTCAAATGTCCTCGGTCTATTCAACCATTCTTCACCATAAATTCCTCAGCTCTTGAAAGTCCATGATAAAAAACACACCTGCCTGTTGTCCTTCCCTTCCCTTCAAAGTCCACGATCAAAACAGAGGCATCACGTAGCAGTCAATCACCAGTCTTGGATGCGAGCAAATGCACCAACCGCAGTCTTTCACGGCATTCCCAAGATCCCTCGAAATTAGGCCCTGTATTCCATTTAAGGAAGACAGTCAGAGGGCTTACGATAAATATTTTTTTTCTACTTTATGTGCCATTCCGGCACTCCAGGCAGGAATAATGCATACCCTACCAGAATTCCTTTTTTTTGCCCCCTAAAATAATACATCCTGCCGGCAAGACTCACCCTACCGGCAAGACTCAATACCGCCAAACAACCGGCAAAAAAGTCATATTGGGCAGTGATACGTCCTGGATCCGAACTTCGAACAGATTCAAGCTGATCCGCTTGTCCTGGTTTCGGTTCTGTTCACTGAGTTTGGATCCTGCACACCACTAAAAAGATCAGGAGGTCAGTGTGTCGGTAAAAAATTATCCCACCGAAAATGCTCCGACGTTCAAGCAGTTAACAACCTTCGAAATATGAAAAGGTCACAGAAACTGAGAATTGAGAGAGAGAGAGAACAGGAGTGTGTGTATCTCCAGATGAAAGAGAGACGAAGCTGTCTCCCTGAATCTGGATGGTGGGTAGGCAGTAATGGCCGTCAGAAGCGTGTTGTATGCCTTAGGTTTTTTGAGTGATAGCAGAAAATGGAGTATTGTAAGTATGTTGTCGTTGTGGGCGTAGTATGAGCAATAGTTTACGTGACAGAAAGCGTGCGTAACCAAAAGTGTGCCTTGAATGAGAATTCAATGGCTTATTTATGGTTGAGAGGTTGATCTTCCTCCTTTGGAAGTAGTGATCCCCTGCGTGATTCTTGGTTGGCCTACCTTTCAGAACTGATGCCAGTTGCCAAACAGAGCAAGGTAGTTCCCTTCCGTTGCGGCCAGCGACTTTCCAAACTGCTCACCTTCCTTACGTTCATGTTACCGTTGGAATCCCCAGTTGGCATGAGATTGGAAAAATCTGGCGCCTTCCTTACGTGAAGGGCACCGATTTTATCAATGTCCATTTTGGGTGCCAGCAGGGATCGTGGAAGATGCCCGGAAAGCTGTTGCTGGCCGTCTGATGGATCGCGGGCTCAAATGGGCCAGATCCATGACTGTAGAAGAAACCACTGTTGGGCCCATGCTACAGTACACAGACGGTCAACATTTGAGTTGACCGTCTGAGTGTGAGTTGGCCGCCTGGACAGTCAACGCCAGCGTTGACCTTCCTGGGCCATTCACCGTTTGGACCTATTAACGAATTGACCGTCCGTTTGGGCCTACGTTGACTTTTGGCCAGCCCATTTTTGTTATACCCATCACTAGCCTCCCATGCCGGTGGCTAGAATTTTAGCCTCCGGTATGTTCATGATGGATGCACCTTATTGCCCTTCGGTGTTTGAGGATCCCGTAGAATTCCATGAAAGGCGTAGAGGAGAGTTTGACTGGAACTGCTGACCATCTTGGTCAGTTCCGAAGAAGAAATGTTGACCAGAATTGTTGACCGTCTTGGTTAGTTTCGGAGAAGAAATATTGACTAGAATTATTGACTGTCTTGGTCAATTTCGGAGAACAACGTTGACCAGAATTGTTGACCGTCTTGGTTAATCCGGAGAACAATATTGACCAGAATTGTTGACCGTCTTGGTCAATTTCGGGGAATAATACTGACCAGAACTGTTGACCGTCTGGGTTAATTTTGGAGGACAATATTGATCGGAATTATTTACTTCTGGGTCAATTCTGGAGAACAATATTGACTAGAATTATTGACCATTTTGGTCAGTTTCGGAGAAGTTTTCTGCCATACCTGATGGATGCGTGGCCATCAGCCGGTTTGCTCGCCAGAAAGTGGACACGTGTCTCCCTTTGGTTGGTCGGATATTCTTGCCATTAATGTGTCAGAGATCCACATTTTGAAGAGCCAAGTAGGGAGGCGACACGTGGCAGGACAGACGGCGTCCGTAATGAGGGGTTTTAACGCGTGCTTGGCGTTTAAGTTTTCCCTCCACACTTCAAAAATCTTTTACGCTTCCAAGCTTTCGTCTTCTTCATTCCAAACTTACAGAAACCCTAGTTCTTCGAGTAAACCATGGCATCTGTCGCAGACATCACCTCCGTTCTGAGAGAGAATGACGTTAAAGGCCTGTGCGTGCAGTTCAACGTCCCGAAGGAGATTGCGTAGAGAGTTCCGGGAAGGAACGACAGGGCCTATACTCCACCAGAGGGGCATATCACAGTTTATGAGGCCCACCTAAATAGTAGCCTCCATCTCCAGTTGCCGGAAGACTCGCAGTCCGTTCTGCAAGCCCTGCGAGTCCCAGTCGTCCAACTCCACGCCAATGCTATACGGTATCTCTGCACCATGTGTTTTTTTATTCGAAAGCGTGGTAAAAGTTTAGAATGTCCACAGTTACAGACCTGTTTAAGATAAACCAGGGGGGAGAGTGGATATCGCTCGTCCCCCGTCATGGCCTAAAAATAAACAAGGCCATACACGACTCGTTGAAGAACTGGAAGAACGAGTTCTTCTTCGTGAGCGTGGGAGTGACCTGGCCCCTTGCAAAAGACTGGGGCCAGGTTTCGAAGGCATATACGGGGACGCTGTCTGTGGCGGAGATGGCAGCCCTGGAATGGTTGACTGAAGCGATCAAGGAGAATCCTGACGATTTCAAGTGGGATTTTCTGGTTTCCCGGGCGGAGACGAAGAAGGTTAACTGGGGAACGCCATCCCCGGTTCAAAAACCAACGCCGCCAGTGAGGATGATGAATTTGGAAGACTCCAAGGGCATAATCATCCGCATGCGGCACACTGACGAAAGGTTTATTGGCCAACTGCCTGAGAAGGTGCTGGAGACGCCTTCGTCGTCGTCGTTGCGCATCGATTACGTTACTACCGGGATCTGAAGCGAACCTGGTAGCACTACGGGCCTGGAGAAAACCCACGAGGATTGGCCAGCGGACTCAGGAGGAGTCATCTTGGCGCAGCCTGCACCGCAAGTGGTTCCTGGTGCTGTATTGATGGAGTCTTTTGAGGAGCCAACTTGTGAGCCGGCGGTGGACGTGCAGGAGCCGTCCGTTAGCTCCCCAGGTGCGCGGACTTTTGCTGTGGAGCCAACAGTGGAGCTCGATCCTCCCGCAGCTGCTCCAGAGGCTGCAATTGAGGAGCCTGCAGCTACCGTGGGCGAGACTGATGAGCTCTTGGAGCGCATTCTGGAGGAGGTAGCTACGAGCTTGGCTCGAGAGGACACTCCTGGTCCACCGCCACCTGGGCCGGGTCTAGAGGCCTGGCCTAAGAGGCCCGCGAGGAAATTTTGTGAGGTATGCTTCTTGTGATGGCTTCCTTGTACTTTCTTCTTTCTCATATTTATAACATGCACTTTGTTTTTCTCTTGTACAGTCGAGAAAGCTGATTTCTGCCATCTCTAGGGAGGTGGTGCAGTGCGACCAGGCGATCGCGGATAGGGAAGCGATGATCGCCTGGCTGGATGCCAGACTGGCCACTTCGGGAGGGCAGCATCGTGAGGAGACTGCTGCCCTCGAGGCTGTCCTTGCGGGCATGGAAACAGAGAACCCCGAGCTGAAGGC